>ML297947.1:1236-21732 GCA_005239495.1 Nicotiana undulata | reverse complement strand
CTTAACCACAATGTCTACTATATATGGCAACTTTTTAGCTTTAATATATATATAGATATAGATTAGCTTTAATATATATATAGGTAAAGATGCATACTTCTTTGTTTCCTTTTATTTCTTACTTAATATAAATATCATAAATGAAAGAAATGTAGAAATGTAAGAACTAACAAATACAAGTAAGTAAGAAAATCATCTATAGAAAATGCAAAAGATTAAATATATATTTACACTAAGTAAATAGAAAAATCAGCTTTCATGAAATAAATTTATTCTATAATATATTATATTCTTTATAAATTTTTTCGTATTATATGATATTGTTAGTTTTGTTATTTACTCCTATTTCAATTATATTAACTTCTTAATTTTAGTGTTTAATTAGATTATGATAGTTACTAAGCTGTTAAAAATAGTATTAAATCATTAAATATACAACTTTTTTATTTATCTAAACTGAGGATAATTAGGGATCAATGTACATAGATACAAACATATTGTCTAAATTTGATATTGCTTGTTCATATCTAACTAAAATAATTACATATTTATTTAAATTTTATAGAAATTACAAGTATAATTTTTTTAAATATGAATTAATATATTAGTAAGATTTGTTGTACATTCTTGTATCAATCATATTAAAATCCTAATTTTTTTAAAAGTGAAACTTAATAATATCGAATTACGTAAACATTATAAAATATTAAATAATAGTCACAAGAGAGACATGATCCTCTTCATGCATTTTTATGATATTTAGTTCTCCATTCTTATATTCAATGTATAATGTAATTTATGACAATTAGAAACTTGTTAAGATAGTAAATCACTTTCACATACTTTAAGATAGTATATATATTGTACAATATAATTGGTGCAAGATTATAATTGTTTAAATTCTATAAAATTGGTCATCCACTCATCAATTAGTTATAACTCCATTATATTTAATAAGAATCATAATATAATTAGTTTTTCTACGGACTTAAGTATCAATTAATTTCATAATTCCTTAAAATAGTTATAACAAAATTATATAAAAATTAATATGATAATATTATAAATTATTTTGTATGTGCATGGAGCCGTGGTCATTTACCAAAACTAAATGCACTAAAACCACCCCAAAGTTCTTCAATATATGAGCACTGATTTAAAAATGAATCATTAGATAAATGAAATTATTCTAAGTACTTATTCAAAATACTTGAGGGCCATATATATATATATATATATATATATATATATATATATATATATATATATATATATGAAGACTTATTTAAGAATAAATACCTAAATATAAGAAATAATTCTAAGTACTTATATAAAATTGATTAAGTACCGGACATACATAAATTCTCTACAAATTGTCACGACCCAAATTCCAACTCAGGTCGTGATGGCGTCCAACACCGGAGTCAGGCAAGCCAGCACCAGTTTACTAACGAGATTACTTTACTTAGTTGGATGTTCAAGTACTTGTCAGATTTTAGGTTAGGAAATCACTTAAAGAAAACAGTCAAGTGATGCAACTTGATTAAATGAAACTCAGAAGATCGTTTGCCACATATACAGTGTAGCTAAATACTAGGAAAACCAACTACGTGTGCCAAGACCTAGTGTCACAAGTCCACATGCGATTAGTGGAATATACAAAATAGACAGAATAAATGTACAAATGTCTGAAGGGGTAGACAGAATTATTCAAAAAAAAAAAAAAATAGAAGCTCCACAGTGCTGCTGAGGAACGCCAGGAAGAGCAGCTCACCGTGTAGTCTAATCCAGAAAGTACCCTCAAGATCGCGCTCCGGTATGATAACCAGATATACCTGCCTCAAAACCTGTACAATTAAGTACAAAAGCAAAGCAGGAGTACATATAAATAAATATGTACCCAGTGAGTATCCCGTCTAAACTCAAAGAAGTAGTGACGAGAGGTAGACGTGATACTTACTAGGGTCAATAACAAATAATATAATTTAATAAGTCTAGACATGAATAGTAGTCATGGAGATCACAACGGCATGAAATATCAATTATATAAAACTGCAATTTATTCTCATGAGTCAAATAGCAATTATCACAAAAATCCCAAGTTCCCCTTCCACATGAAGCAATTTATTTAATAATAACAAGACTCTCAGTCAAATACATAGCACATAGTATGCCGAAGCGTACGGCCGAAGCGACGCAAAAATAAATGTGCACTGCCGAGGGTCGAACGGCTCGAACCATAGATGCATATATTACCCCGCTCGCGAATCGATCATGCGACGCGGTTGACATAATTATAAAGCTACCCCGATCACGAATTGTTCGTGAGTTGTGAGACCTAAGCAACCTAGAGCTCTGATACCAACTTGTCACGACCTGAAATCCCACCTTTCAGACCGTGACTGCGTCTATCGTTGAACCCTCTAGACAAGCCAACTTATACTACACATTAATATTTTCAAATCAATTCAACAGTAGTGAAATTGATACCCTTCAAATCTTAACTGAAATAACCAACATACTCTATAACTTTAACAGCGCAAATGTAACAATACTCTGAATGCGAAATGACATAGTAAAGATAATAACATCGCATAATCTCAAAACCGGGGTGTCACAACCTCACGAACTATCTAAACTGAGTGCTAAATACAGATTCTGAAAGAAATATATAATTGTCTTGAAACTAGGAGAAAAAGTAAGAAAATAAGGATTCCAAATGCAGGAGAGACACCAAGGTCCACGAACGCCAGCGGGTATACCTTGAAGCTCTGGGTGGACTGAAGGTGACTCCCTCAATGCGGTCCACTGGGTCCGAATGCGGGATCTGCACAACATTAAGAAGTGCAGTGTAGCATCAGTACAACCGACCCCATGTACTGAGTAAGTGCCGAGCCTAACCTCGGCCGAAGTAGTGACGAGGCTAGACTTAACAATAACGATAACATGTCCTATTCTACAGTAGGTAACAGGGGTAATAAAGGGCAAGGGATAAGCAGACAAGTAAGGGATACGGAGCAGTAAAGGGGGAACAAGTGAAATGAAGCAGTCAAATTGACAGATAGAAGTAAACAAGGGAGGCAATCTAACACAATAGCCAACGAAACAAGTATAAGTACCAGAAATGTAAACAATGGCACGACATCACCCTTCGTGCTTTTACTCTCTTCCTCACAATGCAATGTAATCAAATATCATGGCACGACATCACCCTTCGTGCTTTACACTCTTCCTCACTATGCAATGTAATCAAATATCATGGCACGACATCACCCTTCGTGCTTTTACTCTCTTCCTCACAATGCAATATACAATGTATCATGGCACGACATTAACCTTCGTGCTTATAATCAATAAAAGTCATGGCACGACATTAACCTTCGTGCTTATAATCAATATGAATCAAGGCACGACATCACCCTTCGTGCTTTACGCTCTTCCTCATTATGCAATGTAATCAGGTATCATGGCACGACATCACCCTTCGTGCTTTACACTCTTCATCACCAAACAATACAGATATAATGGCAAGGAGTACAACATAGTGGAAATAGACAGTTCAAATCACCCGGCAAGGGGAAAACATCAATTTAATAACTCAATAAATGCCCGACAAGGGTCTCAGCTATAACCAATCACCTCAATCACACACTCTACATTTGGATTATTATTCGTATCAACACTTCTCAAGCTCAACAGTCAATGCTTTCAATCAAGAATAAATTACCAAGTAGAGACAATCTCATAATATGCTAAACATCGAAGATATACTGCAATTTTTATCAAATAGACTCACAGGCATACTTGACACACATTGCATAGGTACTCGTCACCTCACCTATGCAATGAACATGATAATCACTTAGCACATAGCAAATAATACCTATTCCCTCACCAAAGTTAGGCAAGACACTTACCTCGGTCCAAAGTATAGCAATCAACCCTCTAAGACCGTCTTTCCTTTATAATTCGACTCCGAAACAACGATATCTAGGCATAATTAATTCAATAATATTAATAATGACTCAGTAACACAATTTCATAGCCTAGATATGCAATTCTTATCATTCTTCCCAAAATACCAAAATTCGACCCTAGGCCCGCTTGGTCCAAACGCGAGGCTCGGACCAAAACCCGATCAACCATAACTCCACGAGTTAGAATATATAATTAGTTGTGAAATCCGACCCCAAATTGGGGTTGAATTACTCAAAATTCCCAAAAACCTAACTCTACCCAAAACTCCTAATTTCTACCTAGATTTTAGGATTTTTAGGCCTAGATTCTGGTGTTTGATTGATGAAAACGGAAGAAAATGGAGTTAGATATACATACCAATGGAGCTATGGAGGAAGGAAAGCTTGAATTTCGTCTATGGGGGTTTGGGGAAGAAGGAGGAAGTGAAAGATGGGAGAAATCCCAAAATGATTCTGTTTTGGGACTTAAAAATCGACTGGGCAAAATTACCCTTCGCGTTCGCGGGCCCCTGGCTGCGTTCGCGAAGGGTAGCTGCTGGGACCTACGCGTTCGTGGAGCCAGGGCCGCATTCGTGAAGGTCTGACTCCCCTACCTTCCGCGTTCGCGAGCCTCTGCCCGCGTTCGCGAAGAACAAACCTACCTGACCCCAGACCCCACCCTATAACACTACGCGTTCGCGAGAGGGGCGTCGCGTTCGCGTAGAGCAATACCCCCATAGCTCCGCATTCGCGACCGTACCCGTGCGTTCGCGTAGAACAAAACCCAAGCCACACTAATTACCCTTCGCGTTCGCGAGCCCTTGGCCGCGTTTGCGAAGGGTATTACACCAGACATCAGAAACAGGCCAAGAACACTAGATTTTTCATGCATTTCACATCCCGTTGGCTACCCGAAACTCACCCGAGCCCTCGGGTCTCAAAACCAAAAACACACACGACTCCCAATACATCCTACAGACTTATTTAAACTTTTAAATCATCAAAATATCATCAAAATCAACGAATTAAACCTCAAAACTCATAGAAATTTCTTAAAACTTCATAAGGCTTAATTATTCCGAATTTTATCCGAAACCCGTCATTTCGAGTCCGTTTTACACAAAATTTCACAGATAAGTCACATAACATATAATAAACATGTTCCGGGCTCCGAAACCATAATACGGGTCCGGTAATAGGTTTTCACATAATTATTCATTTCAAAAATCCTTTATTATTTTCAGAAAATAATTTTCTTTAAAAATTCATTTCTCGAGCTTGGGACCTCGGAATTCGATTCCGGGCATACGTCCAAGTCCTATATTTTCCTACGGACCCTTCGGGACCGTCAAATCATGGGTCCGGGTCCGTTTACCAAAAGTGTTGACCAAAGTCAACTTTATTCAATTATTCAATTCAAAAATTCCATTCTTATCAAATTTTCACATAGAAGCTTCCTGGCTACATGTCCGGGCTGCGCACGCATATCGAGGTGAGATTAATAAAGGCTTTCAAGGCCTCGGAACAAGAATTTAGCTAAAATTACTTAGGATGACCTTTTGGGTCATCACACGAATCATACATGCGACACGGGTGCTCGTATACATACACATAATTATCAGGAAATTCAGAAATTTATCATGGATTATACTTGAAAACAGAGATTTAAGCATTTAAACTTATACATAACCTCCTAATATCCTCATGTCAATTTCAAAGATAATAAGCAACTAGGAACACGTGTAAAGATATGGTAAGGCACATAAAGGCATGCTTGTAAATCCTAAATTCTACCCGACATAACATAGTAGTAGCTACGCAGGGACTCTCGTCACTTTGTGCGTGCGTAGCCCCCGAAAATAAGGATATTTCAATCATTTACATTTACCTATGGGGACAATTCCCTCTTACAAGGTTGGAAAGGAGACTCACCTCGCATAAAACCTACTTCCCGGGTCAAGAACGCGCCCGAAACTCCCAACTCGTCACCCAAGGACTCGAAACTAGTCAAATGATATATAAATACGTCAATATACACTCAAGAATATGAAATTCTCCTATTAGTTTAGCTAATTCATCATTCTTGAAGAAATCCCAAAATACAACCTCGTGCCCACATGCTCGGATTCCGGAAATTTTCAAAAACATTCACCCCTAACTTAAGGATCATTAATATATAGTTTTTGTATGATTTCATGGTAGATAGGTGATGAAATTCTCTAAAGTTCATCAACCCTAGGTTTCCACTATAACCCCTTTGATTTGCACTAATTGAGTGTTAATCTACCTAATATTTGATGTAATAAACCAACATCTAAATGGAAATTACTTACCTCTTAGTAGCTAGGCCGAATACCCTCTTGAGAGCTCTCAAAATCACCTATGGTGGAGAAGAAATGGTGAAAAAACATGGTTAAGTCCCGTATTAAATGAGCTCACTGCCTTCAGTGATCTCGCACCTGCGGCTCAAGGACCGCACCTGCGGTCTCGCACCTGCGGTCTCGCACCTGCGGAAGTTGGCAAGGACGCTGGGGATCGAACTTGCGGAGGGATTTTCGCACTAGCGGATCCGCTCCTGCGGAGAAAGGTCTGCACTTGCGGATTTGGACCATCTCCCCTGGGGCCACACCTGCGAGGCCTTGACCGCAAGGGCGGTCTCGCACCTGCGATCTAGGCAACCGCACCTGCGGTCACACCAGACCTGGTGCACCAGCAGTTGAAGCTGCTGGTTTTTGGCCCCGTTTGGTGCCTTGGAGGCACCTGGGCCCACCCGAGCCCCTATGCAATTATACCAGCAAGTCCTAAATCATATTGCGGACTCGCTCGAGCCTTCAGAACACCCAAAACAACGCTAAAACTCAAAATCACACCTCAAAACCCCTAGAATCAAACTTAAGAACTTTCAAGTTCTTGAATTCGGTTTCAATGCGCCGAACCGACCTACACTACTCAGAATGACACCCAATTTTGCAAGCAAGTCATAAATGACATAACGGAACTATTCCCAGTCTCGGAATTCCGTTCGGACCTCGATAGCACAAAAACACATTCCAAACCAAATTATGAACTTAAGGAAACTCTGTTTCTCTATTTGGCGTCGAAACACTCCCGGGTCATCCAAAACCCATTTCGGACGTATGCACAAGTCTGAAATCATCATACGAAACTACTGGAACCGTCGAAACTCGATTCCGAGGTCGTTTACTCAAAATGTTGACCGAAGTCAAACTTGGCCTTAAAAGCCAACCTTAATGAACCAAGTGTTCCTATACTGCCCTAAACACTTCCAGATCCCGAACCACCCGTCCTGTCACGGCCCCAAATTCTAACAAGCCGTGATGGCACCTATTGTGGAACTAGGCTAGCCAACCATCACATTACAACGCAATTATTCTTATTTTAACAGTTCAAAATATAGAAAATAACAACAATCATAACAAAGGATTTAATTATATAAGTCTAGCACCCCAATATTGAACTAAACAACTCTAAACAACCTCCCAGAACTGGAGTCAATAGTCATGAGCATCTAAGAATATATAAATCTAACTCTACTAAAACCATAGTATATGTCTCTGAATCTAATACTAAAGCTAAATAGGAAAGGGAAGTGGAGAAGTTGTGGACGCTGGACAGCTACCTCGAAATCCCGTGAAATGCTGCTATCGAACCTGCGTCAGCTACTGCTGCGAGCTAGTACCTGGATCTGTGCACAGAGGCACGGGGAGTCTTTATGAGTACGCCAACTCAGTAGGCCCACAACCTCACTCATATCATAACATCCTGACAATATAGGCCAGCAGCCTCACTCATATCATAACATCCTCACAATATAGGCCAACAACCTCACACAGTCAGACACTCTCAATTTGCCCTTCAGGCCATAAATATACCGGGTTCTCGACCCAAAAATAGTGTTTCATTTTTCAATAAATAGTATCAAAATACTCTGAGTGTCAAAACAATTTATCAGGAAAAGAATGAGTGTAAAATCATAGCATATCAGTGAGGAAAATATAGTAAACACAACCCTCAAAGGGAAAACAGATCGGCACTAGGCCCCAACCACGGCTTACAGCCCAAAACATATCATAATATATAATTACTAATTGAGCAAAGGCTTAAAAATTGGTTTCGCAACTCAATAGTCGCCTAAATAGGAAATATGTTTTCAAAGTTTCCACCTTTTCATTTCCAAACCCGTGAAAGGGTGCATAGTCCGAGGTTTCATACCCTCAGGACAGGATTTAAAGACATTACTTACCTCAAAACTAGCCCGGAAACTATTCCGCAATGCGCTTGCCTTTCGAATCAACCTCCGAAGGCTCCAAATCTACCAAGTTCAGATTAATATCATCAATATGTGCTTAAGGAATAAATTCCAATTGAAAAATATCGAATTTAACCCAAAAATCCGAAATTGGTCAAAACCCGACCCCCCAGGACTGCATCCCAAAACTCAGAAATTTTTATACAAAAGTGTTGTTCGTTCTCTCACGAGTCCGTACATATAAAAACACCAAAATCGGAGTTCGTTTGGCCCCTCAAATCGACCCCTAAAGGTCTCATAATCTCAAGCCCTAAAACCCAATTTTTCTACTGATTTTCCATGAATTTACACTGGTTTTATGTTCTATAATCATCCATAATCGATTTTTAATGATCAAAATACTTACCCCTATGAAGAACAAGGATTTTCCTCTTCAAAATCGCCCCCAAGAGCTCTTTCCGTACAACAATGGTGTAAAATGGGGTTTAAGTCGCGGAGGAAATATTTAAATACTGCCCAGTTAACTGTTCTCCGCGATCGCAGCTTTTCCCCTGCGATCGCACAGTGTTCCTCAGTTTGACCTCCGAGATCGCAGCACTGTGCACACGATCGCACAGTGCATTTGCTAGCAACCCCACGCGCCCCAACTTCCTCTACGCGATCGCAATTCAACCCACGCGATCGCACTGCCTTGGGCTCCCCCTACTCTGCGATCGCAGACTAACCTTCGCGATCGCACAGAACAAAATGTGCCTACCCCCATTTAACTCTCCGCGATCGCAGTGAAGGAATTACTGTTGTGCAAAAACTAGAAAACCAGTAGTGTTTTTAATCCTAAATGAGTCCGTTAATCACCCGAAATCAATCACGAGCCCCTCGGGACCCCAACCAAACTTACCAAAATATCCCATAACATCATTCAAACTCAGTTGCACTCTTAAAACACCCAAACTAACATCAAAACACCAAATTTATATCGGATTCAAGCCTAAGAACCTTGATATTTCTAAAATCCACCAATGATGGCGAAACTATCCAAATCGGCTCATTGACCTGAAATTTTGCAGACACATCCAAAATGACATTACCAACCTGTTCCAACTGTCGGAATTCCATTCCGATCCCGATAGCCTATTTTCCACTGCCGACCGGAATCGCCAAAAATTAACTTTCACCAATTGAAGCCTAATTCTACACCGGACATCACAAAATTATTCTAAACACACTCCTAAGTCCCAAATCACCTAACGAAGCTATTCGAGCCATAAAATTCGCATTCCGAGGTCGNCCAATTCAAGCCTAATTCTACACCGGACATCACAAAATTATTCTAAACACACTCCTAAGTCCCAAATCACCTAACGAAGCTATTCGAGCCATAAAATTCGCATTCCGAGGTCGTTTACCAATAAGTCACCTCTTAGTTGACTTTTCCCATTTTAAGGCTATTTTTAAAGGCTAACTGACTGAACTCGCACTACAACCATTCGATTTCAAGCCTATCAACTCTAATACATCAAATATAGTATAACCAATATATAACAAGTCAATAACAACAATTATAATGCAGGTTTTACGTAACGACAGACCGGGTCGTTACATTCTCCCCCTCTTAAACAAACGTTCGTCCTCGAACGAGTCTAGAAACATACCTGGAGTCTCAAACAAGTGAGGATATTTGCTCTGCATCTCCCGATCGGTCTCCCAAGTAGCCTCCTCTACTGGCTTACCTCTCCACTGCACCTGCACTGATGCTATCTCCTTAGATCTCACCTTTCTGACCTCACGAGCCAAAATTGCTACTGGCTCCAACTCCTATGACATATCACCCTCGAGCTGAACTGTGCTGAAGTCTAACACATGAGACGGATCACCAACGTATTTTCTGAGCATCGACACATGAAACACCGGATGAACACTCGACAAGCTGGGTGGCAAGGCAAGTCTATAAGCCACATCTCCAACCTTCTGAAGCGCCTCAAAAGTACCAATAAACCGAGGACTCAACTTTCCTCTCTTTCCGAACCTCATAACACCTTTCATGGGTGACACTTTTAGCAGTACCTTATAACCTTCCATAAATGACACATCCCGGACCTAACATAGTAGTAGCTACGCACGGACATAACATAGTAGTAGCTACGCACGGACTCTCGTCACTTTGCGCGTGCGTAGCCCCCTCAAATAAGGATAATTCAATCATTTACATTTACCTATGGGACAATTCCCTCTTACAAGGTTGGAAAGGAGACTCACCTCGCGTAGAACCTACTTCCCGGGTCAAGATCGCGCCCGAAACTCCCAACTCGTCACCCAAGGACTCGAAACTAGTCAAATGATATATAAATATGTCAATATACACTCAAGAGTATGAAATTCTCCTATTAGTTTAGATAATTCATAATTCTTGAAGAAATCCCAAAATACACCGCCGTACCCACATGCTCGGATTCCGAGAAGAAAACACTCACCTCTAACTTAAGGATCAATAATATATAGTTTTTGTATGATTTCATGGTAGATAGGTGGTGAAATTCTCTAAAGTTCATCAACCCTAGGTTTCCACTCTAACCCCTATGATTTGCACTAATTGGGTGTTAATCTACCTAAGATTTGATGTAATAAACCAACATCTAAATGGAAATTACTTACCTCTTACTAGCTAGGCCGAATACCCTCTTGTGAGCTCACAAAATCGCCTATGGTGGAGAAGAAATGGTGAAAAAAATGGTTAAGTCCCGTATTAAATGAGCTCACTGCCTTCAGTGATTTCGCACCTGTGGCTCGAGGACCGCACCTGCGAAAGTTGGCAAGGAGGCTGGGGATCGCACCTGCGGAGGGATTTCCGCACCAGCGGATCTGCTCCTGCGGAGAAAGGTCCGCACCTGCGGATTTGGACCATCTCCCTTGGGGCCGCACCTGCGAGGCCTTGACCGCAGGGGAGGTCTCGCACCTGCGATCTGGGCAACCGCACCTGCGGTCACACCAGACCTGGTGCACCAGCAGCTGAAGCTGCTGGTTTTTGGCCCCGTTTGGTGCCCTGGAGGCACCTGGGTCCACCCGAGCCCCTGTGCAATTATACCAACAAGTCCTAAATCATATAGCGGACTCTCTCGAGGCTTCGGAACATCCAAAACAACGCTAAAACTCAAAATCACACCTCAAAACCCCTAGAATCAAACTTAAGAACTTTCAAGTTCTTGAATTCGGTTTCAATGCGCCGAACCGACCTATACTACTCGTAATGACACCAAATTTTGTAGGCAAGTCATAAATGACATAACAGAACTATTCCCGTTCTCAGAATTCCGTTCGGACCTCGATAGCACAAAAACACATTCCAAACCAAATTATGAACTTAAGGAAACTCTATTTCGCTATTTGGCGTCGAAACGCTCCCCGGTCATCCAAAACCCATTTCGGACATACGCACAAGTCCGAAATCATCATACGAAGCTACTAGAATCGTCAAAACTCAATTCCGAGGTCGTTTACTCAAAAAGTTGACCAAAGTCAAACTTGGCCTTAAAATCCAACCTTAAGGAACCAAGTGTTCCTGTACTGCCCTAAACACTTCCAGATCCCAAACCACTCGTCCCTGCGAGTCATAAATCACTATAAACCGCTACGGGAAGTCTTATTTGGGGGAACGGGGTCCGAATACAAAAAACGATCGGTCAGGTCGTTACATTCTCCACCTCTTAAACAAACGTTCGTCCTCGAACAGGTCTAGAATCATACCTGAAGTGCTGAATAAGTGTGGATATTTGCTTCGCATGTCCTCCTCGGACTCCCAAGTCGCCTCCTCGACTGGCTGGCCCCTCCACTGGACCTTTACCGCAGGAACTCTCTTGGATCTCAACTAGCAATACTGTATGTCAATAATGGCAACTGGCTCCTTCTCGTAGCCCAATCTCTCATCCAACTGAATAGTGATGAATTCAACCACGTGAGAGAAGTCGGCATGGTATCTCCGGAGCATGGATACATGAAAGATTGGATGAACCCCTGATAAACTGGGAGGTAAAGCAAGCTCATAAGAAACCTCTCCAACTCGCCTCAACACCTCGAAAGGACCTATAAACTTCGGGCTCAACCTGCCATTCTTCCCGAACCTCATAACACCCTTCATCGGCGAAACCTTCAGCAAAACCTTATCTCCTCCCATAAATGACACATCACGTGCCCTCTGATCTGCGTAACTCTTCCGTTTGGAATGTGTTGTGCGGAGCCTCTCCTGGATCAACCTCACCTTCTCCAAGGCATCTCTCACCAGGTCCGTGCCATATAACTTAGCCTCGCCAGGCTCAAACCACCCGATAGGAGAACGACATCGCCGACCATATAAAGCCTCAAATGGAGCCATCTCGATGCTGGACTAATAACTATTATTGTAAGCAAACTCGGCCAAAGGCAAGAACTTGTCCCACTGACCTCCAAAGTCAATCACACATGCCCTGAGCATGTCCTCCAATATCTGAATTGTACGCTCTAACTGACCATCAGTCTGCGGGTGAAATGTTGTGCTGAGATCTATCTGAGTACCCATTTCTCTGTGCAATGCTCTTTAGAAGTGTGAGGTGAACTCAGGACCTCGATCTGATATAATGGACACCGGCACACCATGCAATCGGGATATCTCTCGAATGTAAATCTGAGCTAGCCGCTCACAAGTACAAGTAGTAGCCACGAGAATGAAATGCGCCGATTTGGTCAATCTATCCACAATGACCCAAACCGCGTCAACCTTCCGCAAAGTCCGAGGCAACCCAACCACGAAGTCCATAGTGATGCGCTCCCACTTCCACTCAGGGATGGGCGTCTGCTGAAGTAGGCCCCCTGGCCTCTGGTGCTCATACTTAACCTGCTGGCAATTAAGACACCTAGCCACGTACTCCACAATATCCTTCTTCATTTGCCTCCACCAGTAATGTTGCTTCAAATCACGATACATCTTCGTAGCACCAAGATGAACAGAATACCGAGAACTGTGTGCCTCCTCTAAAATCCTCTACCTCAAGTCATCAACATTAGGGACACACAACCGGCCCTGAAGTCTCAGAACACCATCCTCGCCAATAGTAACCTCCTTGGCACCACCATGAACCACTGTTTCCCGTAGCTCTGCCAAGCACGAATCATCATACTGCCGAGCCTTAATCTCCCCCAATAACGAAGAATGAGCAACCACATGTGCAAGAAATCGATGAGGCTTCGAAAGATCTAATCTCACCAAGCGATTTGCCAATGACTGGATGTCCAAGGCTAGAGGTCTCTTCTCCGCTGAAATGTAAGACAAGCTACCCATACTCTCCGCCTTCCTGCTCAAAGCATCTGCCACCACATTCGCCTTGACCGGATGATAAAGAATGGTGATGTCATAATCCTTCAGCAACTCAATCCACCTGTGCTGCCTCAAATTGAGATCCCTCTGCTTGAACAAGTGCTGCAAGCTGCGGTGGTCTGTATAAACCTCACAAGAAACCCTATATAAGTAATGCCTCCAAATCTTAAGAGCGTGAACTATCGTCGCCAACTCCAAATCGTGCACATGATAATTTTTCTCATGAACCTTCAGCTGGCGCGAAGCATAAGCAATAACTCTCCCTTCCTGCATCAACACACACCCCAAGACAACGCGTGAAGCAACGCAATACACTGTATACATCTCAGAACTGGAAGTCAATACTAGAACTGGTGCTGAGGTCAATGCTGTCTTGAGCTTCTGAAAGCTCTCCTTGCACTCGTCGGACCACCAAAACGGAGCATTCTTCTGAGTCAATCTAGTCAATGGGGCTGCAATGGATGAAAAGCCCTCCACAAACCGCCGATAGTAGCCTGCTAAACCCAAGAAACTTCTGATCTCTGTAGCTGAAGTAGGACGTGGCCAACTCTAAACTGCCTCAATCTTCTTAGAATCAATCTTGATACCCTCTCCGGATACTACATGCCCCAGGAATGCCACAGAATCCAACCAAAACTCACACTTGGAGAACTTAGCATACAGCTTCTGTTCTCGCAAGGTATGGAGCACAACTCTCAAATGTTGCTCGTGCTCTCCCAGGCTACGTGAGTAAATCAAAATGTCATCAATGAAGACGATGACAAAGGAATCAATATACGGCCTGAACACCTTGTTCATCAAGTCCATAAATGTTGATGGGGCGTTAGTCAAGCCAAAGGACATCACCAGGAACTCGTAGTGGCCATATCTCGTACGAAAAACGGTCTTCTGGAAATCAGAAGACCGAATCTTTAACTGATGGTATCCCGATCTCAAATAAATCTTATAAACACCCGAGCACCCTGCAACTGGTCAAACAAATCATCGATGCGCGACAGTGGATACTTGTTCTTAATAGTTACCTTGTTTAACTGGCGGTAATCAATACACATCCGCATAGACCCATCTTTCTTCTTTACAAATAGAACTGGAGAACCCCACGGCGATACACTCGGTCTGATAAACCCCTTAGCCAACAACTCCTCAAGCTGCTCCTTCAATCCCTTAGGAGCCATACGGTACGGGGGAATAGAAATAGGCTGAGTGCCTGGAGCTACATCAATACAGAAATCGATATCACGATCCGTAGGCATGCCCGGAAGGTCTGAAGGAAAGACATCAGCAAACTATCGAACAACTGGCACCGAATCAGTCGTCAGAGACTCAGCGGTGGTGTCCCGCACATAAGCAAGATACGCCAGACAACCCTTCTCGACCATATGTCGAGCCTTCAGGAAGGAAATAACTCTACTAGCTGCACTACCTGAGGAACCTCTCCACTCCAGCTTAGGCAACTCGGGCATGGCCAAAGTAACCGTCTTGGCATGGCAACCCAAGATGGAATGATAGGGTGGTAGCCAATCCATCCCCAAAATAATCTCAAAATCAACCATGTCGAGCAACAAGAGGTCTGCTCTAGTCTCGAACCCACAGAAGGTGATCACACAAGACCGATAGATCCGGTCTACCACCACAGAATCGCCCACAGGAGTGGACACACATATAGGAGAATCCAAGGACTCACGAGGAACATCCAGAAAACAAGAAAATAAGGCTGACACATATGAATAAGTGGATCCTGGATCAAATAGCATTGATGCCTCCCTACCACATACTGAAATAGTACCTGTGATCACGGCGTCTGAGGCCACTGCATCTGCTCGGGCCGGAATAGCATAGAATCTGGCTGGTGTACCTGAAGGTTGACCTCCACTGGACTGAATAGGAGCTGACTGAGCTCCCCCTTCCTGGCCTCCACCTCTGGGACAACCTCTACCAGCCTGTCCTCCACCTCTAGGTGGACGGGGCGCCGATGCTGAGTATGTAGGCTGGTAACTTTGCTGAACAGCCCTTTCCCGAAACCTGGGACAAGTCCTCCTCGTATGGCCTAACTCCCCACACTCATAATACCTCACTGGTGGCATGGCATGCTGCCTTGAAGAAGAACCCTGGATAACTGGGGGACAGTGAGAACCCTCCGGCATGGCACTGAAGTAAAGACTAGAAGACCCCTGATGACCTGAATACCCGCTGGAGTAACCCTGAATGGCTGGTGGGCGGTAAGAACTCTCCGGCATGGCACTGAAATAAGGCCTTACTGGAGCACCACGGGGAGGTGGTGGAGGAGCTGAATATGGAGGTCTGCTAGGCTGGCCTCTGCTGAACTGACCCCTGCCCCTGCCTGGGGCACCTCTAAAATCTCTATAAAATCTAACTCTCTTGTCCTGTTGACCCTGCTCTCTGCCCCTCGATCAGTAACCCTCAATCCGACGAGTTATCTCGACCACAATCTGATAGGGAGTACCCATCTCCACCTCTCGGTCCATGTTGGACCTAATACCTGAGTGTAGCCCAGCTACAAACCTCCGCACTCTCTCGGCATCAGTAGGAAGAATCATAAGCGCATGATAGGACAACTCTGAAAACCTGACCTCGTAATCTGTCACTGTCATCTGTCCCTGCTCTATCTTCTCAAACTAATAATACAACTCTTCCCTCTCGGAGGGTGGAATATATATGTCCAGGAACAAGTGAGTGAACTGCTCCCATGTGAGAGGAGGGGAACCTGCTGGCCTACCAAGGATAAATGACTGCCACCATCTGCGGGCCCTGTCCTCTAGCTGAAAAGTAGTGAAATCAACTCCATGGGACTCCAGAATCCTCATGTTGTGCAGTCTGTCTCTGCACCGATCAATGAAGTCCTAGGCATCCTCGACCCTCTCACCTCCCACGACAGGAGGGTGCAATCGAGTCCATCTATTAAGTAACTTCTGCGGATCGCCGTCCGCAGCTGGTCTAAGCTCAGGTGCTGCTGCTGGCTGTGCTCCACCCACGGGCAGAGTACCCGGAGTCTGATATACTGCCGCTACATGACATGCGACCTGGGCGGTAGGGGTCTGGACTCCCCCTCCCGCCTGAGATGTGGCAGGATCCGCTGGAAATAAACCAGCCTGGGTCATAGTGTTCATGAACCGCATCATACGGCCCATGAACTCCTGGAAGCCCTGTGCTGTCATGAAATCCATCGGAGCTGGATCTACTGGGGGCATCTCACCCTGCTCCTCGGTGATAGGATCCTCTGGGGGTGCTAATGGAGCAACTATCGGATGCCCTCGTCCCCTACCTTGGGCCGGTGCCCTCCCCCGGCCTCTGCCACGGCCTCGGACGGCGGGGGTAGCGACATATCCCGTGTTTGGAATATCAGTTGCACGAGTCCTCACCATCTGTGAGGGAATAGAAGAATGAGATTTAGTAAGACCATCGACTACACGATAGAATAAGAATAAAGAGAGGTTTCCTAATACCCTATAGCCTCCCGAAGATAAATACAGACGTCTCTGTATCAATCCGCAAGACTCTACTAGGTTTGCCTGTGACTTGTGAGACCTACGTGAACCAAGATCTGTGATACCATATTGTCACGACCCAAATTCCAACTCAGGTCGTGATGGCGCCCAACACCGGAGTCAGGCAGGCCAGCACCAGTTTACTAACGAGATTACTTTACTTATTTGGATGTTCAAGTACTTGTCAGATTTTAGGTTAGGAAATCATTTAAAGAAAACAGTCAAGTGATGCAACTTTATTAAATGAAGCTCAGAAGATCGTTTGCCAACATATACAGTGTAGCTAAATACTAGGAAAACCAACTACGTGTGCCAATACCTAGTGTCACAAGTCCACAGGCGACTAGTGGCATATACAAAATAGACAAAATAAATGTTCAAATGTCTGAAGGGGTAGACAGAAATATCCAAAAAAAATAATTGAAGCTCCACACTGCTGCTGAGGAACTCCAGGAAGAGCAGCTCACCGTGTAGTCTAATCCAGAAAGTACCCTCAAGATCGCGCTCCGGTATGATAACCAGATATACCTGCCTCAGAACCTGTACAATTAAGTACGGAAGTGTAGCATGAGTACATATAAACAAATATGTACCCAGTGAGTATCCCCTCTAAACTCGAAGAAGTAGTGACGAGAGGTAGACCTGATACTTACTAGGGTCAATAACAAATAATATAATTTAATAAGTTTAGACAGGAATAGTAGTCATGGAGATCACAACGGCATGAAATATCAATTATATAAAACTACAACTTATTTTGATGAGTCAAATAGAAATTATCACAAAAATCCCAAGTTCCCCTTCCACATGAAGCAATTTATTTAATAATAACAAGACTCACAGTCAAATACATAGCACATAGTATTCCGAAGCGTACGGTTGAAGCGACGCAAAAATAAATGTGCACTGCCGAGGGTCGAACGGCTCGAACCATAAATGCATCTATTACCCCGCTCGCGAATCGATCAAGCGACGTGATTGACATAATTATAAAGCTACCCCGCTCACGAATCATACATGCGACACGGGTGCTCGTATACATACACAGAATTATCAGGAAATTCAGGAATTTATCATGGATTATACTTGAAAACAGAGATTTAAGCATTTAAACTTATACATAACCTCCTAATATCCTCATGTCTATTTCAAAGATAATAAGCAACTAGGAACACGTGTAAAGATATGGTAAGGCACATAAAGGCATGCTTGTAAATCCTAAATTCTACACGACATAACATAGTAGTAGCTACGCACGGACTCTCGTCACTTTGTGCGTGCGTAGCCTCCACAAATAAGGATAATTCAATCATTTAAATTTACCTATGGGGACAATTCCCTCTTACAAGGTTGGAAAGGAGACTCACCTCGCGTAGAACTTACTTCCCGGGTCAAGAACGCGCCCGAAACTCCCAACTCGTCACCCAAGGACTCGAAACTAGTCAAATGATATATAAATACGTCAATATATACTTAAGAGTATTAAATTCTCCTATTAGTTTAGCTAATTCATCATTCTTGAAGAAATCCCAAAATACAACCTCGTGCCCACATGCTTGGATTAGTGAAATTTTCGAAAACACTCACCCCTAACTTAAGGATCATTAATATATAGTTTTTGTATGATTTCATGGTAGATAGGTGATGAAATTCTCTAAAGTTCATCAACCCTAGGTTTCCACTATAACCCCTTTGATTTGCACTAATTGAGTGTTAATCTACCTAAGATTTGATGTAATAAACCAACATCTAAATGGAAATTGCTTACCTCTTAGTAGCTAGGCCGAATACCCTCTTGTGAGCTCTCAAAATCGCCTATGGTGGAGAAGAAATGGTGAAAAAAATGGTTAAGTCCCGTATTAAATGAGCTCACTGCCTTCAGTGATCTCGCACCTGCGGTCTCGCACCTGCGAAAGTTGGCAAGGAGGCTGGGGATCGCACCTGCGGAGGGATATCCGCACCAGCGGATCCGCTCCTGCGGAGAAAGGTCCGCACCTGCGGATTTGGACCATCTCCCCTGGGGCCGCACCTGCGAGGCCTTGACCGCAGGGGAGTTCTCGCACCTGCGATCTGGGCAACCGCACCTGCGGTCACACCAGACCTGGTGCACCACTAGCTGAAGCTGTTGGTTTTTGGCCTCGTTTGGTGCCTTGGAGGCACCTGGGCCCACCCGAGCCCCTGTGCAATTATACCAGCAAGTCCTAAATCATATTGCGGACTCGCTCGAGCCTTCGGAACACCCAAAAAGACGCTAAAACTCAAAATCACACCTCAAAACCCCTAGAATCAAACTTAAGAACTTTCAAGTTCTTGAATTCGGTTTCAATGCGCCGAACCGACCTACACTACTCAGAATGACACCAAATTTTGCAGGCAAGTCATAAATGACATAACAGAACTATTCCCAGTCTTGAAATTCCGTTCGGACCTCGATAGCACAAAAACACATTCCAAACCAAATTATGAACTTAAGGAAGCTCTGTTTCGCTATTTGGCGTCGAAACGCTCTTGGGTCATCCAAAACCCATTCCGGACATACGCACAAGTCCGAAATTATCATACGAAGCTACTGGAACCGTCGAAACTCGATTCCGAGGTCGTTTACTCAAAATGTTGACCAAAGTCAAACTTGGCCTTAAAAGCCAACCTTAAGGAACCAAGTGTTCCTATACTGCCCTAAAAACTTCCAGATCCCGAACCACCCGTCCTGTCACGACCCTAAATTCTAACAAGCCGTGATGGCACCTATCGTGAAACTAGGCTAGCCAACCATCACATTACAACGCAGTTATTCTTATTTTAACAGTTCAAAATATAGCAAATAACAGCAATAATAACAAAGGATTTAATTATATAAGTCTAGCGCCCCAATATTGAACTAAACAACTCTAAACAACCTACCAGAATTGGAGTCAATAGTCATGAGCATCTAAGAATATATAAATCTAACTCTGCTAAAACCATAGTATATGTCTCTGAATCTAATACTAAAGCTAAATAGGGAAGGGAAGTGGAGAAGATGTGGACGCTGGACAACTACCTCGAAATCCCGTGAAATGCTGCTATCGAACCTGCGTCAGATACTGCTGCGAGCTAGTACCTGGATCTGTGCACAGAGGCACGGGGAGTCTTTATGAGTACGCCAACTCAGTAGGCCCGCAACCTCACTCATATCATAACATCCTCACAATATAGGTGTGATGACCCAAAAGGTCATCTTACGTAATTTAAGCTATATCTGTGTTTCGAGGCTCTGAGAGCCTCCGTTAGCCTCACCTCGATATGCGTGCGCAGCCCGGGCGTGTAGTCGGGAAGCTTATATGTGAAAACTGACAAAAGAATGGGTTTTGATAATTAATAAATGAATATAGTTGACTTTGGTCAACATTTCTGGTAAACGGACCCGGACCCGTGATTCGA
>ML297943.1:48514-65710 GCA_005239495.1 Nicotiana undulata | reverse complement strand
TCACACCTCACTTGATAGCCAAAGTTAGGATTTTCATCATATAATCCTCTTCGCTCATAATATTACCACGATCGGACAATTCAAGTACGAGAAGGAATTTTAACCACCTTCGTTTAGCTCAACGGCTCAGTATTAAGACTTAACATTATTCAAACATAAGAAGGAATTTTAACCACCTTCGTTTAGCTCAACGGCTCATCATCTCATTTATTCTTGCTCTTTATCAATTATATCAGGAGTAACACACTTACTCAATTGATGGAGTTCATAATTCTTATCTGAATATTATGTACGTTAAATTCGCAGCTATCATAGCTCAATTTCATCAAATATCAGTAATAACTTATACAAAATATCAGATAAAATCAAACAACAATTAGAACATGCTCGTGGGTCCTACGGCTACCCAACATATGATACCATATAGATGCCACGTACGGACTCTCGTCACGTGGTGCGTACGTAGCCCCCTCAACGAGCACAATTAGAAATCAAGAGCCTAGGGGACATTTCCCCCTTACAAAGTTTGGAAAGGAGACTCACCTGGACAAGTGCTCCTCCGGCCAACGGACCAATCAACACGACGCACGAATCCTCCGAATCACCCTCGATGGCTCGCAACTAGCCAAAAGCACATAATTATATCAATTTAGGAAGATTCGAGGAGGATTTATCAAATATTTCCTCAAAAACGTATTCTTGACGTACTTTGGAAATTCAACTCCGAGCCTCGGCGTCCGGAAAATTATAATTCTTGAAGAAACGCGCTATACGTCGCCTAAGGATCAAGATTAACTCAATTAATCATCCCTCAATGGCCCAAAAATCAGAATTCATATTAACATCAAACCCCTCTTTCTTCCCCCAACAATTTCTTACGAATTTCTATAGTTAAGAAGAGGAAATTCTCAAAGAACGGAAGAAATGACATGCGGAGGGTTACAGAACCACTTACCTGAGTTCCTAGGCCAAAATACCCGTTCTGGAGCTCTTGGGGTCGTCAACAATGGAGGAAATATGAATTTTGGGAATGAAATCACGACTTGGGCCTTTTATTTGGAGTGCCCAGCAGTTTCCGCACCTGCGACTTTTGGATCGCAGGTGCGGACTCGCACCTGCGGAAAATGGCCTTGGCACTGGGGGATTTCTCGGGCCTGCGGGCGTTTGTACGCGCCTGCGGAGAGAAGGCCGCTCCTGCGATGGCCTGGGCCCCTGAGGAAGGTCGCGCCTGCGGGCCTTTGTCCGCTCCTGCGGAGCCGCGCCTGCGGAGAGAAGGCCGCTCCTGCGGAAGGAGCCGCACCTGCAAAGGGAATTCCGCTGGTGCGAACCTCGCGCCTGCGGCTCATGGACCGCAGGTGCGGTCACACCAGTAAATTCCCACCAGCAGTTCAATTGCTGGTTTTTGACCCCGGTCGGGGTCCGGGAGACCCCTGGGCCCACCCGAGCCCTCGACAAATTATACCAACAAGTCCCAAATCACATGACGGACTTGCTCGAGCTCTCAGAACACTAAATACATCATTCAAACCAAGAATCACTCTCCAAAACCCCCTTAGATCAAACTTGGATTTCAAGAAAAATTTCAATGGCTCATCAATACGCCGAACGGGTCTACACTGCTCGGAATGACCCCAAATTTTGCGGACAAGTCATAAATGACTGTACGGAACTATTGCCAGTTCCGGAATTCCATTCGGACCATGCTATCACGAGGTCCAATTCCAGGCTGAATTCCAAATCACATGAAATCCTGAATTCCAATTCAGGTGCCGAAAAACTCTCGGGTCATCAGAAACCCGAGGCGAACACCCTCCCAAGTCCGAAATCATCATCCANACCAAGTGTTCCTGAACTGGCCAAATCACTTCCGAATCTCGAACTACCTGCCCACACAAGTCATAAGGCACGAGTAGTCTCTATGGAAAGAGTCATTCATGGGAACAGAGTCCCAACACACAAAACTACCGGCTGGGTCGTTACACTTATTTTACACTGGATTAAATAGTTATTTAATTATTAACTTAGTATTCAGTATCTTAAAATCAACTAAACTTTTTAATACTTATTTGAATTGTGTAAGTATTAATAATATTTGGGACTTTAAAATAATTAAGAATTTACCTTAATAACAAACTTAATGCATGTTAAACGTATTACTTGTCAAAATACTCTTGAAATTAAATAATGTGGCAAGAATTGCGAATGTGCTATTTTCTTTATATCATAAGTCTATTACTATTTAAAATCTAAATAAGTGCAATATAGAATGATAAATAGTTAAATGTTACGATGTCAATTAATGATGAAATTTAACGATTATTTTTTATTTCTGTACTATTATAGTTGGAGTACTTTCATACTCAAATAATATTATTTATTTTTTCTTTTATAATATTTAAAAATAATACTAAAAAATTAGAACAAATAATTAACAAAACTTAGAAGAGATAAAGGTGATTAACAATAGTTAATAACACTAATGATTGTCCAAATATAAAGATCCAAAGTCAAATGTTAGACAAAATTTTACCGTCTAAGAATAAAATTTCTATTGCGTAATTGAAACTCATAATGAACCAATATTAAGAATTTACAGAAAAATACATTGTTTCGGAAAAAATGATTACGTTTTAAATTTAGCTATAGCAAGAGATCCAATTCAATTATTTTTTAAACTAATCGCCGTATAATAAATTATTTTATTAAGTTCACAAAACTCTTAGGATATAATAATAAAATAAAATCATTTATAGTATAGTAACTTTAAATTGGCTTAGAGAAAACTTAAAACAATAAGGATGAAAAAGTTTAAGACAATATATATTCTAATGAATGACAACTCATTATATTTTATATAAATTAAGTTACTTATTAAAAAAATATTAATCTTTTTAGGCTTTATGTTGCCACTTACAAGTTTTTTCTAATCCTGGGCCAACCACGTTATTCCAAGAGCTCTAGAAGACTAACATCATATTTTCAATTTATGTTACTTCATAAATTTTAAAAAATCATGATAAAAATATTTGTATGTTACTTATTTGTTTTCAGCAGAAATATTCTACAGAAATCCTCATACAATCACAGTAGGATAATAACTAATGATCGGGGAGTTAGTGATATATAATCAATATTCACCGTCCTCAAACTTTACACTTTTTATGTTATAACCCATATTAAGAAAGACTTTAATACATATATGATTATTTTCAAAAATATTACTCATAGAGATAGGTTACACGCGCAACGCGCGTACCCTACGACTAATTTATGTAAAGATCCCAAGGCCAGTATTTCTATGATCAAAACTTGGAGCTGACAAGAACCAAAGAAGCCTTTGAAGTAATCTAACTCTTGAAAAGTTTAACCTACAGATCCACTATCAGAAAGATTCTGCCTTTTGATTTATGTTTATATGACCAATAATTTCAAATTAAGCCTAATCCAAACATATCATTTTCTAGAAAACAAGATAGAATAAAACTCAACTCGTTTCTTCTCCACATAATTGGCACCAAAAATAACTAAAAAGGGAAAACCTGGAGCTAGGGGTCACGGGTTGGTAGTAAAGTAGTAGTCATAATCCTAATTATAGGGTGATTATGCATTATTAGTTATGTGGTTGAATTCTTCAGAATGACGTGACCAGGAAAATTATGTAATGATTATCACATTCTTGAACTATAATTAATATTAATTAGGATATATGAGTTGTGGTTGACGATTTTAAAGGGTTCCAAATTGGCCTCAAATTTTGAGATAGACGAGAGTACATATTAACCAATCAAGACCCAAAAGGAGGGAAGGAATAATTCTTAGTTCTATTTCAGACAAGTGAATAAGAAATATGTCAAGATACCTTCAACAGAAAGCATGATCGGAAAAAGGAAACAACTATTATCAGTTTATACTCTCCTAATTAAACTTTCTGCTTGTTAGACGTTAAAAAGTATCATGATCGAACTAAAGTTTTTGCATTGTCGGTATAAATAAAGTTATTAAATAAGATTATAAGTTCTATGCTTTATAATGGTGATAAAGTATTTACACAATTAAATTATTTTACAGATATATTAATTGACAACATGAGAAAATTGGTAACTAACATTTACTATAATAGGTTAAGCTACATTAGTCGTGTAATCTTTTTTAAATTGCCAATGTACAATAGCAGCGCTTCGGCAACAAGTATATCGGAACACAATTATTTTGACGCAGTGCATAAGTTATTAGTTTAAACCCATTAAAAATTATCATATTGAAAATGGGGCCTAAAGCACCTAACAAAACCAGATCGCGTTATTGAAATTCAATTCGTTTCTTTATCAAACAACTATTTTGAGTAAAATAAGCATACTTTAGAAGTAATATGAACTCATAAGCTAAAACCTTTTTTAGAGTTTAGTCGTTGAGGTGAATAAAGATATTAAGTTTGAATTCTAAAAAAAATATTATTAAAACAGCTAGCTTTGATACCACTCCTTTGCTTCATGTTAAAGATATTCTTGCTTAAACAAAAATCTTATCATTTCTCTTCTTTCTCGTCTCATCAGCTTCCCATGCAATGCCTATATATTATTATCTCAATTAACACATATTCCCTCATCCTCCATTCTTGATATTTTTCCAAGGAAAAAAATATGAATAACTTCTCTACACTTATTTTCTTTGTCACTACTTTTATTTATTTGTTTCATATTACATTAGCTTCCATTGTTTCAACAGGAGATTTCAATAAGGATTTTATAGTGTATTGGTCCCCTAACCATGTAAATACTTCTGCAGATGGCCGTACAAGAAGCTTGATATTTGATAAGGAATCTGGTAATTGAAATGCAAAATTTCTAACTTTTTTTTTGTGTGGCTAAGAACATAATGTTTGATAACATTTTTTTTTTGATATTTCTTTATTTATTATCTTCAGGTTCAGGGATTGCTTCAAATGATACGTACTTATTTGGTCAATTCGACATGAAGATTAAGTTGATACCAGGAAATTCCGCAGGCACCGTCGTGGCATTTTATGTATGTATGCAGATACTAAAATTCTTGTTCTTCTTATATTTTAACCTTTTTTAAAACTTTATTTTCCTCTAATTTAAAATGTTGATTAATTTGGAACTATATGCAGTTAACTTCGTATCAACCAAATCGTGACGAGGTAGATTTTGAGTTTCTGGGAAATATTCCTGGGAAACCTTATACTCTTCAAACGAATGTATATGTCGATGGGTTGGACGATAGAGAACAGAGAATCAATTTGTGGTTTGATCCAACACAAGACTTCCACACTTATTCTATTCTGTGGAACCTTCACCAAATTGTGTAAGCCTTTGTAAATCTAGGATTTAAATTCAATCAATTCAACCTTTAATTTAGGTTCTAATTCAAAATTATGAGTTTAAAATTTAATATTTATTGAAATTTTAGTAATATATATAAGTTTAACCGATTCATTATATACTCCATCCATGATCCATCTCAACCTTATTCTTTTTTCTTAATATCACACACGAACATTATAAATAATGTTTCAGTCTCAAACTAGTTGGAGTTGTCTATATGAATAATATGTGTATAGATTTCGCTCTATTTTAGATTCATTTCATTTTAATATTAAATGATAAGACATCTAATAAGGTGAACAAACTCTATGATTTTTGGGCAGGTTTATGGTTGACCGGGTACCTATTAGAACGTACAGAAACCATGCAGATAAAGGAGCTAAATATCCTCGTTGGCAGCCAATGGGACTCCAAATTAGCATATGGAATGGAGAAAGTTGGGCAACAGATGGTGGGAAAACAAAAATTGATTGGTCAAAAGCACCATTTGTAGCCTCTTTAGGAAATTACACAATTGATGCTTGTGTTTGGAAAGGAAATGCAAGATTTTGCAGAGGAGAAAGTGAAAATAATTGGTGGAATAAGGAGAAATTCAGCACTTTGACATGGACTCAAAGAAGGTTGTTCAAATGGGTCAGAAAATATCATTTGACATATGATTATTGCATGGATAATCAACGGTTTCAAAATAATCTTCCCATAGAGTGCTCTCTCCCAAAGTATTAATCAGCAACATCGATTTGAGGTATCAAATGGACGAGTCGGACTAAATTAGAAAGTGTAATATTTTGATGGGCTAAATTCGACACCTCTCGTAACAATGGCTGATAGAAAAGAAAAGATCTTTTGCACTTTATGTACCCATTTGTTTGGTCTTTGCATACTACTACTATTTTTAAGTAAAAAAGTTTATGAAAGTCCTTTGATCAAAGTATCTTTATCTTTGGAAGCAAAGTGACTAGTTTTACTTTTGATATACAAGGTATTAATTAATCTTTATTCCTCTTGCTTTACATTTTGTATTCTAGTTTTATTTATAGGGTGGCTGGATATTGGGGTCGGTGATAGTACAACTTTTCCTAGTTTCGTGTAATGTATAATATATTGTTCTTTTTTCCTTCTTAATATCAAGAATGTTTGCTGGCTTCTAATGTGAGAAACTTTTTTTTAATGAGTTAACATAGAGAAATTCAACGGACAATTGTGCTAAATTCGCTGTAATTTTTATTGACCGGTCATGTTTTACAGGAGAAAAAGAAATCATGTAGATGATGTTAATTCATTTCTTTTCTTTTTTAACCCAAAAAATGAGTGAAAATTAACAACAAAATGTCAAAACAGCTTTAAGTATTATTTATACATCATTCCGAAAACTTTAAATTTCTGGGACCACTGAAATATTTTAGCTCAAAAGAGTTAGATCTCTCCTTTACCTCACTAAAGAGGTGATTGTGATATTTGTATTGGTAAAAAAGAGCTTCACATGATGTAATAATCAAGATGATTTAGCAATCTATGTGGAACAATGAGAACATGACAACTGGACGAGACTTTATGAAATAAAGAGGCACGGAACAACATATTCATGGGGCAACTAGATACGGGAATCGCGACCTAATCAAGAAGATGAAGAGACATAGTCACAATGATTCAGGGCAAGATACAGGGCAGATTCAGAGATCTTCCATTAAAGGGACAAAATATTACATAACCTTCACGCGACATTTACGGTTAATCATTGTAATATTACATTAATGCCATTATAAGTCATTAATGCTCAATCACTGAAAAGGGTAGACGTTATATTAAGAAATTCCCTATATAAGGGAATAAAATATAACTTGTGAGGATACGATCGAACCGCTATTGCAATATACTTACTTTTTACGCATCTTATTGCTTTCCATTTACAAGTTAATTTTGCAATTATTAGTATATCCTTTGGTTATCAGAAACCCGTGTTATTCCTAAATTAGCTTTGGCAGAGAATCTAATTCATTGGTTAAACAAATTGGTTCCGTTACCGGGAATCTGATAATCTTTTTTCCTTCTCAAATAACATTATCTGAATTATGTCAAACGCCAACGACAATAACCAACAAAGAGTTGGAACCCCAGTTCCATCACCCTCAGGATCCCCACGAGGATCAAGGGAACAAACCCCAGAAAGATATGCGACTCAAAACAATAATCTCAATGGAAATGAACAAGCACTAGAACAAGATACCGTGAAACAAATGGTTGGTGAGTATGTGACTCAAGCCTTACAAGCTTTTATGAGGGGACTACCAACTGCATCACCAACATCTCCTCTTAACAACACTGTAACAGTGGAAAATTCACAATCCGGGTTAGCAAACTCTTGGAGTGGAGGCACTCCAAATGAGTCCCTCGAAGCAAGGCCAGGTATGTCTAATAATCCAGAATTACAATCTTTATTACTAACTCTGCAGAAACAGGTGAAGGAACAAAACGATCGAATCGAGCAAATTCCTGGAGTACCACCTGTTATCAAAGGCATTGATGTTGATATATATTCTCAACAACCTTGGAAGCCAAGTGCAGCACCCTTGCCTATTCCCAAGAAATTCAAAATGCCTGACATTCCCAAGTATGGCGGGACAACTGATCCACGTGATCATGTGACTGTTTTTACCATCGGAGTAAAAGGCAACGGCCTAAATAAACAAGAAATTGAGTCAGTCCTGGTCAAGAAGTTCGGAGAAACACTCACCAAGGGAGCACTAACCTGGTATTCTCTTTTACCTGAAAATTCTATTGACTCTTTTGCTGAGCTTGCAGATTCTTTTATAAAAGCGCATTCCGGTGCGCAAAAAGTCAAAAAAAGAATAGAAGACATATTTAAAATAAAACAAGGAGACGCGGAGTTGCTTGGAGAATTTGTAGACAGGTTTCAACGGGAAATGATGCAGCTACCAAGGGTGCCTGACAATTGGGCAGCCATGGCATTTACGAGCAATCTAAATGACAAAAGCTCAGAAGCCACGCGGAGACTCAAAGAAAGCTTGAGAGAATTCCCACCTACGACGTGGAACGATGTTTATAACAGGTACATCACTAAGCTACGAATAGAAGAGGATACTATTGCTCAGTCAAGAACTGAAGATCGAACCCGTTCTTGACGCTCTGAACCAGAAAGGAGAACGGGTAAGAACAGGTATGACCCTTATATAGGACCTTCGGGACGAGAAACTCGTCCCAGGTTAAAAAAACACACGGTCAGAATATAGACCATCAAATAGAGATACAAGCTCATCCTCATCAAGATCCCGAAAGGATCGGGATGAACGAAATAGAGGTAATACACGAATTGGAGACTACAACTTCAATGTAAGTACTTCTGAATTAATTTCAGTACTAAGAAATATGGGAGATAAGGTTCGATGGCCCAAAGAAATGAGGTCAAACCCAAATAAAAGAAATCCAGACTTCTGGTGTGAATTCCATAATGATCATGGGCATAGAACATCAAATTGTAGATTTTTGCAAGGTGAGGTAGAACAATTATTGAATCAAGGCTATCTAACAGAGTTGTTTAGTGAAAAAGGTAAGCAGACATATATGAAGAACAACTAGGAGCCCCCAAAACCACCATCTCCAAAACGAACCGTGAATGTGATACATGGAGGAGAGGAGGTGAATGGAGTTGTCTGCAAAAGAACAACGAAATTCACGATTACGCATGGAAAACGGATTCGTGAAGACGTAGAACCAAAAAATATATCATTCGACAATGCGGATATCAACGGATTAATGCTTCCACACAATGACGCATTGGTAATATCCCTACTTATACATGAAACTAATGTAAAAAGAGTGTTAATTGATCCAGGTAGCTCAGTCAATATCATTTTGTCGAGAGTTGTGGAAGAAATGCTAATGGAAGATCAAGTAATCCCAAAAGCACAAGCCTTATCTGGGTTTGACAATTCCACAGTCATAACAAAAGGGGAAATTGAGCTCAGTACCTATGCATAAGGAGTAATTAAAATACCAGATTCTAAGTCATTGATACTGATATGTCCTACAACGTAATCATGGGGAGACCATGGATCCATGACATGAGAGCAATTCCATCTACTTTACATCAGGTAATAAAATTCCCTTCCAAATGGGGAATTCAACAGATTCGAGGTGATCAGCAAACCTCGAGAAGTATAAATTCCGTAACATACTCTAACAAAAAAGAAGAAGCGAAAAAATCAAAGGACGAAGAAGTCGCCCAAACAGGTATGGAAACAACTGTTGTTCAAATAGGCGCGAAAACAACTGTTTATCAAATATGTATGGAAGAAAATACTATCCAAACAGGTACGGAGGAAGATAGCCACGAGAAGGTGAATCAAGTCACTACGGAAGAAGAATTAAAGCACACGGATATGGATTCCAGACCTGACGTCATTCATGAACCAGAAGAGGATGAACACATCAAAATAACTACGGAGGAACTCGAAGCAGTTACAATGTTCGAACAAAAGCCCGAACAAAAAGTTCACATAGGCACGAGGTTAAGCCCCAGCAAACGAGGTAAGTTAATTGAATATTTGAAGGCTAACGCGGATTGCTTTGCTTGGTCCCATTCAGACATGATATGTATTTCTCCAGAAGTGATGACTCATAAACTAAATGAAGATCCATTCTTCATGCCTGTCAAGCAAAAGAAAAGAAAACAAGGACCATTCAAGAATCAAGTGATCGACGAAGAGGTACAGAAACTCTTGAAAATTGGTTCAATACGTGAGGTAAAATATCCTAATTGGTTAGCCAATACAGTAGTGGTGCCTAAAAAGAATGGTAAATGGAGATTGTGCGTAGATTACACAGATTTAAATAAAGCATGCCTTAAAGACTGATTTCCATTACCACACATAGATCAAATGATTGATGCCACTGCAGGTCATGAATTGTTAAGATTTCTAGATGCGTACTCTGGTTATAACCAGATAAAAATGGATCCCTCAGACGAGGAAAAAACTTCCTTTATAACAAACAGGGGGACTTATTATTACAAAGTCATGCCTTTTGGCCAAAAAAATGTTGGAGCCACGTGTCAGAGGCTGGTGACCAAGATGTTCCAGCAACATCTGAGGAAAACAATGGAGGTGTACATTGATGACATGCTGGTGAAATCAACACAAGCAAAAGATCATTTCCAGCATCTTTCAATTACCTTCGAAATCCTACGCAGGTATAATATGAAACTGAATCCAGAAAAATGCGCCTTTGGCGTGGAATCAAGTATTTTTGGGCTTCCTTGTATCAAATAGAGGAATAGAAGTAAATCCTTCTCAAATTAAAGCTATTGATGAAATACCCAATATACTTACTAGTAAAAAGGAAGTTCAAAGATTAACATGAAGAATTACAGCCTTAGGAAGATTTATCTCCAGGTCCTCGGAGAAAAGTTTTAAATTCTTCTCAGTCCTCAAAAAGCAGAATCAGTTCAAATGGACTGAAGAATGTCAGCAGGCTCTCAAAGATTTGAAGACCTATCTATCAAAACCCCCACTGTTGTCTAAGCCAAAAGAGGGGGAGAGGTTGCATGTATATCTTGTCGTTGCAGAAATTGTTGTAAGTGCAATACTGGTAAGAGAAGACAAATGTAAACAATCTCCAATCTATTATGTAAGCAAGTCTTTATTAGATGCTAAAACTAGATATCCACATCTAGAAAAATTAGCTTTAGCTTTAATAATGGCAGCTAGAAAATTAAGACCACATTTTCAATGACATCCAATCACTATAGTGACCTCATACCCATTGAGAAATATTCTACATAAACAAGAATTATCAGGAAGATTAACCAAATGGGCAATATAATTAAGCGAGCATGACATAATATATCAGCCTAGGACTGCTATAAAGTCACAAATTTTAGCTGATTTCGTCGTCGATTTTAATACTAGCATAAAACTTGAGGCGGAAAAAGAGTTACAACGCTTTAACGGGGCTAATACAGGAATATGGACCCTATTTACTGACGGCTCTCCTAATGTAAAATGAGACGGCTTGGGACTTGTTTTAATATCACCTACGGGTGAGAAGATACGACAAGATATCAAATGTTATCCCATAACTAACAATGAAGCAGAGTACGAAGCTGTCATTGCAGGGCTTGAACTAGCACGAGAACTCTCAATCGAGCAAATCGTGATTAAAAGCGACTCTCAACTAGTGGTGAACCAGATGCAGGGGACTTACACCACTAGAGAGACCCGAATGCAACAATATCTGGAAAAGGCACGAGACCTAGTAAGACAATTCCAGTCATGGAAAATTATGCAAATACCCAGGGAGGAAAATGCAGAAGCGGATGCATTAGCTAACCTTGCAGCAGTTGCAGAAGTGACAAATAAAGACAATGCAATTGTCATTCACCTATTTCATTCAGCAATCGACCAGGATAAAAGTGAGGTAACATTCAACCATTTAACCTGGGATTGGAGAAACGAAATTTTATACTTTTTGCAGAATGGAACCGTACCCGAGGATAAGAAAGCAGCTCAAGCACTTCGCCGAAAATCTGCATGGTACTGTCTCATTCATTACACATTATACCGCAAAATGTTTGGAGGTCCCTTAGCTAAGTGCCTCGGACCCAATCAAACGGAGTTTGTTATGAAAGAAGTACACAAAGGACACTGCGGAAACCATTCAGGAGCAAGATCCTTAGTTAAAACTCTAATCAGAGTAGGGTACTACTGGCCCAAAATGGAAGAAGAGGCTAAGAGTTTCGTAGCTAAATGCGACAAATGCCAATGATTTGCTAACAACATGCATCGACCAGCGGAGCTACTTCACCCAGTGATATCACCTTGGCCATTCATGAAATGGGGCATGGACATAGTAGGACCCCTTCCCCCAGCTAAAGGAAAGGTACGGTTCTTGCTCGTATTAACTGATTATTTCATGAAGTGGGTGGAGGCAGAAGCTTTTAAACAGGTGCAAGAAAAAGAAGTGAAGAACTTCATATGGCGAAACATAATATGCCGCTTTGGAATACCGAAGGAAATCACATGTGAGAATGGCCCATAATTCATAGGCTCACAAATCACAGAATTCTTCGAAAGTTGGAAAATCAAGAGAATCACTTCATCACCATATCACCCCGTAGCTAATGGGCAAGCCGAGTCAACCAACAAAGTCATCATTAACAACCTAAAGAAACGGTTAGAAAGAGCCAAGGGAAACTGGCCAGATGGGCTACCAGCGGTATTATGGGCTTACAGAACTACTGCAAAAACAACTACGAGAGAAACTCCATTCGCACTTGTTTATGGCTCGGAAGCTTTAATACCGGTGGAAATTGGCGAACCAAGCACGAGGTTCACAACAACAACGGAAGAATCAAATAACAATGAGTTGAGGACAAATCTGGACTTGCTCGAGCAAAGAAGAGAAGATGCACTAATACGTATGGCGGATCAAAAACAAATTATAGAACGATATTACAACATAAAAGCTCACCTCAGATACTTTAACATGGGGACTTCGTTCTCAAAAAAGTCTTCCAATCAACGAAGGAAGCCGGTGTAGGGAAGTTAAATCCGAATTGGGAGGACCTTACAAAGTCCGAGGCATTGCTAGAAAAGGCGTGTATGAGCTGGAGACTATGGACAACAGAATCCTACCAACTAGTTGGAATGCTGTTCATTTGAAGAAGTACTACTTTTGAGTAAAAGGAATACCCCCGGTCAGGTATCATTACGTTCGATTTTACTTTTGTACAGTTAAAACTATACTAACCATTTTAGATGATAGGCAAAAAGTTAAACTATCACCAGATGATGATATTAGACCTGCAAAGACACGAGGACGTAACTGAATTCCCGGTCTAGGGTTACAACTTTCTGATGGACGTTTTAAAGGGTTAAGCCGTCATCATCTAAAAACTATATACCTTCGAGTCCCGTATATTTTTCCTTTTATGGAAAAGGACCACAAAGAAGGAGTAGTCAAGTGCTCGAGATTTCATTCTTCAAAGCTCAAACACTTGGGGGACTATACAGTATGGAAGGCAAAGATGAAGCAGAGAAGACTATCAAAATGTCAAAGCTCGAGCCTGAAGATCCATCTTCCCAACAAGTCAAGTACTATGAGAAAAATCAAAGAGCCAAAGACTCAGAACACAAAGCCTGACTCAAAAACCTTCGAAAATCATATTCGTAAATATAAACTAGTGTTCAGATTAAAGGCAGAACATTAGTTATGGGTAAAAATGCACATCCTTGTACTTACTCAGAGACTATTGTAAATGAAAACAGTTATGAATGAAAGATCATCATCATGTATTTACTCAAAAACTGTTGTAAATGAAAATATTTATGAATAAAAGATCATTATCTTTGTACTTGTTCATAAAACTGTTATAAATAAAAACAGTTATGGATGAAAGTTCATTATCCTTATATCCATTCAGAAAAACTGTTGTAAATAAAAACAGTTACGGATGAAAAAGCATTACCCTTGTATTCATTTGAAAACTGTTATCAATAAAAACAGTCATGGGTAAAAATTCATACCCTTACATTTAAAACTATTGTAAGCAAAAACAATTATCTCCTTGTACTAATTTGACAAAACTGTTGTAAAAGAAAAACAGTTATGAGTGCAAGGTTATATCGAATCTGTTAAAAGAAAAAAAACAGTTGCAAAATGAGTTATAGACGATACATAAACACATGTGAAATGTTATGAAAGTTCAAATGCAAAAACTTTCTTCAAACCATTATTAAAGAAAAACATGTGAAAATTCCTATCTCTCTTTTGTATATTTACACCATTATGAAGTTGAGACGTCTTCTTAATTAAGTGTCGATAAAAAAAGGGCACTCTTTTATAAAAATGTTCCTGTTACGAAAAGGTGAGAACAATCTAAGCATTTTTAATGCAAATTCAAAAATTTAGAGGTAAGCCAAAAACCTCAAAAAGAAAATATGCAAAAACTTGAGAGTGAAACAGAAACTCGAAGAAAGTTAAAGACATGCTAATGTTGATACTAATATATTATGGAAAAATAAACTAAGTGTTAACTTAGTCTATGCCGAGTTAATTTTTACATTTTATTGCCCCTAAGTTGTCAGTTGGGGACTTAAAAAGGATCCAAATTTACCCCCGATGGGACTGGGGGTAACCACCGATTGATACAAATAAAAAAAATAGAGCACCAAGTTCTTTAAACTTTTTTAGATGAGGGTTGTCTTCACTTGCAGAAGGAGCAGCTTGAGATGGGGAGACATGAGCAGCAGGAACCTCAACCTCAGGTGAAGAAAGGGCTTGACTTTGCCGAGACCTCTCAATCGTCTCTTTGGCTTTGGCAATTTCGGCTTCCAAGTCAAAACCTTCTTGGCCCATTTCCGTCAATGTGTCGAGGCGGGCGTTCAGATAAGCCCAGCTAACATCAACGACTGCTTTGTCTTCAAGAGCACCATAATCTCTCTCCCACTTTTCAACTTCAGCTCTTAACTCATCTCTTTCAGCCACAACAACATCATGGAGACCTTTAAAGGAGCAAGAGACCTTTCCAGAAACTGGACCTTCTCCAAAGAGTTACAGAGGTCTTTCTGAGATTGAGTAAGTGATTGAACGAGTTCACCAGAGTACTCCTCCTTCTGGTCCAACAAGGCCTTCAAGCTCCTAATCTCCCCAGAGGCACGGGAAAGCTGCTTTGCAAAGGAAGACTCTAAGACACATTTATCCTTGCCTGCCTGGTTTGAATATGCCTTCTCAACGGCCAGTTCTACTGCAACAACTCTAACACGCTGCTCCAAGATTGATCTACATAAAAGAAAAATAAATTAGATAGAGTAAGAGCATATGTAAGTACGCATGAAAAGCAAAATTTACCTTTAAAGACGAGTGCACAATCTCGTTCATCCAAGTCAAGGTACTGTGGCTTTCCAGCTTAGACCTTTCAGTCAGGCATATCAAAGGCTTTAACCATACATCAGCCTGGCCCGACTTTTTCAAGAGGTTGCCCGCTGCTGGAACCTCCACTACAACCTGCCTCATCTCTCCCCTGCTGGAAGACCCTACTTCTACAGCAGAAGGCACAGAACCGGGGGAAACAAAAGGAGCCACGGGTGAAGAAGGATGGGAACCAAAAAAAACCACGGTAACCGAAACAGTAGCGGGAGCAGGAATAGAGAAAACATCAAGATGGGCTTCATCAGAAATGGTATCAAAACCTTCACGGAACAGGAGATCAACATATTCACGAACAGGAGAGGGAGTCGCATCCTCAGGGGCAGAAAGTTCAGATTCAGGCACGGGAGGGTCAACAACAGGTGCAGACTCATCGTCAGAGACCACCTTCCTCCTACGTGACCTGTGGACTAGCGGACTCTCATTTTCCTCCTCATCTAAGGTCCTGGACCCACTTTCTTTTCTTTTTGATGAGGAGGAACCATCAATGATCTCCTGGGAATTCGCCAGGTACAACCTAGAAGTGGACGCAGCCGCAGCAGAAATGCCACGAGAAGCAAACCCTATCAAATGAGAGGGGTCAGGTAAAACCTAGAAGAAGAAATAAGTAAAGGCAAAAACTTTGCTCACCGTGGGTCTTAACCCTCCAGCCAAACCTCCCAAAGAGGTACTTCCACGAATGTTCTTCTAACGGAGCAATCAACAAGAATTTTTCAACCCATTCTCGAAAATCGGAGACATTCTTAACGGTTCCCATGATTTCTGCAAAGAAAAAAAACACAGTGACGGTACTGATAAAGTATCAAAAGCAAAAAAGGAAGGTGAGCAAAACTGTACTCACGTGCAACATTCCACTTCTCAGGGAAGGAAAGATTTTCTTCACCTACTAAACCTGCAGTAGGGACATCAACATATTGAAGGTACCACCCTCGGTCTTTATCATCATCAGGAGTAACCACCTTTTTACTCCTCGCCGTAAGAGTAAACACTCCTTGACGGAATAGCATCGGAGAATAGAGGTGAATAAGATGATGAAAAGTGAAGGGTACAGAAGCTAAGTTTGCTAAATACCTATGGCACGCGACGACTCGCCAAACAAGAGGACCGACTTGTCCCAGAATTTTTTTGAAAAATCGACAAAACTCGATAATAACAGGGTCGATAGGAGGCTTGAATCCTAATGTAAAAGCGTAAGTATAAACATACGAATACCCGGTCTTGTAAGAGGTTATTCTCTGGTTATTGCCAGGAACAATAACAGGGAAATCAGGCTTCCAAGAACAATCCCTGCGTACAAGAGGCACCAAGTCCTTCATTATCTGAGTAGGATAAAGTTCGGCACTATCATGCGAAGACATTGAAGAAAGCTGTTCGCTCATGGCCTGACTATCCTTGGCAAAAGAAAACTCCGCAGGGAGAATTTCGTCGACCCTCGGCTCGTGAAGCGGTTCACTATGTTCTCTACTTTTTGACAAAGATCTCGAAGCCCTAGCCCCTGAAGAAGATAAAGAAACAGAAGACCTAGAAGAATATGGGGGAGTAACGTGAGAAGAAGAAGCACCCCTGGAAGGGGTAGAACCTAAGCTCCTAAGTCTTCCGCCTCTCCAAGCTCTTAGATTGCTGGTTTGAAGAAGACATATTTACGAAGAATGAAGAATTTATAAATGAAGAAAGAAGGTTGGAAGTTTTTCGTGAAGGTAAAGAAAGGAAAAGGGGTATTTATACTCAAAGGCAACCTTAAAAAAATCGAAAAAAATAGTGATGTGAAAGTCATAATTGAAGCTGTCACTTCGTGACTGATGCAGCTGCAAACGACAAAATATTCCCGCCATAATTAATTATCCACTTACCAAATATTAATCGATAAATAAATGGTAAGTGGTGGGGGGGGGGGGGGGGGTATTGG
>ML297943.1:23924-48476 GCA_005239495.1 Nicotiana undulata | reverse complement strand
GGGGGGGGGGGGGGGCTATCTGTATTGGTAAAAAAGAGCTTCACACGAGTAATAATCAAGATGATTCAACAATCTATGTGGAACAATGAGAATATGACAACTGGACGAGACTTTATGAAGAGGTACGAAATAAAGAGGCACAGAACAACATATTCATGGGGCAACTAGATAAGGGAATCCCGACCTAATCAAGAAGATGAAGAGACACAGTCACAATGAATCAGGGCAAGATTTAGGGCAGATTCGGAGATCTTCCATTAAAGGGCCAAAACGTTATATAACCTTCACGCGACAGTTACGGTTAATCATTGTAATGCTACATTAATGCTCAATCACTGAAAATGATAGACGTTATATTAAGAAATTCCTTATATAAGGGAATAAAATAACTTGTAAGGATACGTTCGAACCGCTATTGCAATATACTTACTTTTTATGCATCTTATTGCTTTCCATTTACAAGTTAATTTTGCAATTATTAGTATATCCTTTGGTTATCAAAAACCTGTGTTATTCCTAAATTAGCTTTGGTAGAGAATCTAATTCTTTGGCTAAACAATATTTTTTTTTTAAGAGGATACCTTACTATAGTTTTTTCTAGAGAAAAGTTTTAATTTCTCAACAAGTAATGTTTCAAACAGCTGTCAATGTTGTAGAAGGGCTTAACCATCTTGCATATCCACGGAGACGAGTCTTCTAGTTTCTATTCACTGTGTATAAATTATTTATGATAATTATGTCATTTACACGGTAATTATCAATAAACTCTATAATAAACAAAAATAATAACTAATCTGTTATTGCAAGTTAAACAACACCTATAGTATAAACAAGATTTATAATGTTAGTAGACATAAATGAAAACCATATTTGTAACAAACCAACTAGTCGTTTTGAGCATTTGCACTTTGCTTAGTAGTTTACGGGCATGATTAGATCCGTACGATGTATTATGACTTATGTAAATCATCAGTTTTGGTTTTCAAGTTATTCGGAATCGGTTTGAAAGAATGAATTTCATTGTGGAAGCTTTAAGTTGAAAGAGTTGACTAAGTTTGACTTTTTGTGAAGTTGACCCCAGAACGGAGTTATTATGGTTTCGTTAGGTCCGAATGGCGATTTTGGACTTGGGTGTATATCCGGATTTAAATTTGGATGTTTCTATAAGGTTTCGGCCCAAATTGGGAAAATTGAAAATTTAAAGGTTTGGAAAGTTCATAAGTTTAACCGGAAGTTGACTTTGGGGATGTCGGATTTGGATTGTGGTTTCGAGAATTGGAATAACCTCGTTATGTCATTTTGAAGTTGTGTGCAAAATTTGGATTCATTCTGGGTTGATTTGCAATGTTTCGGCACGACTTGTTGAAGTTGAAAAGTTCAAAGTTCATAGATTTCGATTTGAGGTGTGATTCGTCGTTTTGATGTTGTTATGTGTTTTTTGAGGCCTCGAGTAGGTTTGTGTTATGTTATGGGACTTTATGGTATGTTTGGATGGGGTCCCGGGGGGCTCGGGCGTGTTTCAGATTAATTTCAGATCATTTTTCTTCATTTTGGCACTACTGTATTCTGCTGTTTTCTGGTGTCTCAGTCCTTCATCGCGTTAGCTGATAAGTTGGTATTTTACCAACTTATCTCCTCTTAATATTTAATCTTGAGTATAATTTTGTTAGGAAACTAGGACATTTTCTGAGGTTTATTAGCAATTTTCAGGTGTCATGTGATTTGAAGAATAAACGGAAGAAAACAAGTCAAAATGAGCAAAAATGAAGAAAAATGACTGATGACTGATGCTCTTCGCGATCGCAAGGATTGGATCGCGATCGCAGAAGTATGTAAGAATGTGAACCGCGATCGCAAAGCTCTTTCTGCGATCGCGATGAAGGAAATAGTAAACAACCATAGGAATTCTCTACGCGATCGCAAAGGAGGGTCTACGATCGCAGAAGTCCTGAAGCTTACTCTATGCGATCGCAATCAAGTTCCCGCGATCGCAGTGCATTAAATCTGGGCGAAAATTGGGCAGTTTTGACATTTCACGTTTTATCCCCAAACCATTTATATACTCGACCTAACAGATATCTTGGGAATCTTTGGCTAATCTTTGAATATAATTTGAGTCTTGAAGACTAGAGAGAACATTTTTGGAAGCTAGGTTTGCACACACACTTGGGTTTTGAAGATTTCAAGCTTGTGATATGGAGGCTTCTCAAAAAGAGAAAAGTGATATAAAAAATAAAAAAAGATGAAATGAAATAAAATAAAATAAGGAAAGTATGAATAAATAGAAGACTAGGTGATACAAAAAAAAAAGGAGAAAAGAGAAGAAAGGGTGGAAAAATTCTTGAAGGAAGTGGACTTTGATTGTTGAAAAAGTTCAGTGCTTAGGGAGGTTTTGAGTCACTCTTACCAAATTATGTCATACCTTAACCAAAATCCTAAACTACAACCCTTTAAGTCCTAATTGATTTTGAACCAAGTATGTCTACATTAGTGGAGAAATACATAAAGGGAAAGCCTATGGTTCTACTTGTGTGCATTTGAATATCGTTGTGAGAGAGAGTTGATTCTTTCCATTTGACATCTCATTTATGTTTTGAATTACAATTTATGAGTTTGAGATTCTATCTTAAAGTGTGAGGGCACATGAGAATCCAGTTGTGAATTTAATCCCATTTTCAATTGGGAGGAATGAGCGAGGGAAGACAATTGTGATAGAGAGGTAAATTTTGAATCTTTAGTGTCATGACTTGGTTGCTCTTTGGTTAATGTGGTTTTTGAGCTTTTGAAATTGAAATAAAATGTGCGAAAACTTAGTGATTCATTTGCCTTGGATTAATTGTTGGTACCAACCGAAGTCATTAGATTGTGCTTGAATTGACCCTTTTTGACTTGAAATGATATTTGGTTTGCCATTGAACTCAAATGATGATTTTATTAAAGGATGATCTTAGTTTTTGAATTGCTTGAGGACAAGCAATAGTTTAAGTTTGGGGGTTTGATAAGTTGGTATTTTACCAACTTATCTCCTCTTTATATTTAATCTTTTGTATAATTTTGTTAGGAAACTAGGACATTTTCTGAGGTTTATAGGCAATTTTCAGGTGTCATGTGATTTGAATAAGAAATGGAAGAAAACAAGTCAAAAATGAGCAAAAATGATGAAAAATGATTGATGACTGATGCTCATCGCGATCGCAAGGATTGGATCGTGACCGCAGAAGTCTGTAAGAATATGAACCGCGATCGCAAAGCTCTTTCTGCGATCGCGATGAAGGAAATGGTCAACAGCCCTAGGAATTCTCTACGCGATCGCAAAGGAGGGTCTGCGATCGCAGAAGTCTTGAAGCTTACTCTACGCGATCGCAATCAAGTTCCCGCGATCACAGTGCATTAAATCTGGGCGAAAATTGGGCAGTTTTGACATTTCACGTTTTATCCCCAAACCATTTATATACTCGACCTAACAAATATTTTGGGAATCTTTGGCTAATCTTTGAACATAATTTGAGTCTTGAAGACTAGAGAGAACATTTTTGGAAGCTAGGGTTTGCACACACACTTGGGTTTTGAAGATTCCAAGCTTGTGGTTAAGGATTTCTTACCCATTTATGTTTATTTCTTCATTTCTTGATTTGTATTGAATATTTAAGTGTGTAGTATTTATTTCCAACACTAATTCTTGTTTATGGAAATATTCATGTTTAAAGTGTGGATTAAATATCTTGCTGTGCTTATGTATTGAATGATTTTTATATATTTATGAAGTGAGTTAGTATTTTTTTAATTATTCTTGTTCTTTAATATTTCCAAGGGGATTAGCTAACCCTAGGACTCACCCATTAACTCCGAATTAATTTTTGGAAAAGATAATTTGGGGTTGGGAAAGATTAATTAACAAGAACTTGAGGTTTTAACCTTTATTTTATAGATTCTACCTAGGAATAGGATTGAACTACTTGTAGCCATATCTGGGTGTGCTTAATCTCTTAATTAGGTTAGGAATAATTCAATTAGGAAGTCTTGTTAGTCTTCGAAAGAATCTAATTAAGAATTATTATCCTTGGCTAATTAACATAAACTTGCTCATATTTGTAAAATCGTGAAATACATTGGATCGTCACTTGAGTGTAATTCCCGATGCATCCATACTTGTTTCCATTGATCATTTTACTTGCTTTATAGATTAGTTTACATTTTTGCATTTAGTTATAAATATTTTATCAACCAAAAATCTAAGTGTTTGGCATTGCGCGATAAACGATAATTCTCTTACATTCCTAATTGCATATATATTGTTCTCTGTGGGATTCGACCCCAACCTAGTTGGGTTACTATATTTGACATCGATCGCTTACACTATTTTAAGGTGTAATTTGAATGTATCATTAGCGTGGCAAGTGTTGCGAACGCGTAGTGTATTTTGATGGCAGTAGCATTTCTTCATCGCGTTCGCGAGTAATGGTCCGTGTTCGAGTAGTGTTGGGAAAGTCTGTTTCGCATTCGCGTATGATGGATCATGGACTCATAGGGTTGAGCTAGGAGCCGGAGTCGGAGGCCTTCTTCATCGCGTTCGCGTAGTTGGAGTCGCTTTCGCGAAGGTCTAAGCCAGCTGTGAGTCGCGTTTGCGAGGTGTTTACCGCGAATGCAAAGTGTATTATGGTGGAGGATTATTTTGTTCATCGTGAACACGATGGTATTGCTGCGTTTGCGAAAGAGGATGTCTGGGCAGTGTATATAGTACTCTATTTAGAAGGTTTCAGATATTTTTGCATTTTTGGAGATATGGAGCTCGGATTGGGGCGATTCTTGAAGCAATTTTTACCATATGAATGGGGGTAAGTGTTCTCTACTTGGCTTTTGGTTATATTTCATGAATCTATCTTCTTTTTTGGGAATTGGATTGTGAATTTTAAAGAGGAAATTGGGGGTTTTGGTCTAAGGTTTCATAATATGAATTTTTGAGTTTTGAATATCTAATTGGAGTCAGATTAGAGTGAAACTAGTATGGTTGGACTTGTAATTGAATGTGTTGTTGGATTTGTGAGATTTGTTGGGTTCCGAGGTGCGGGCCCGGGTGTGACTTTTGGCCGATTTTTGGGTTTTGATTAAGGATTCGATCTTTATCATTTGGAATTGTTTCCTTGGGCTTTATTTGATGTATTGAGTTTCTTTTGGCTAGTTTTGAGCCGTTCGGAGTTCTTTACACGTGTGATGGCATCTTTGGAGCATCACTTGGCTTGCTCGGCGTTGGTATTAACTTTTTTGAGGTAAGTAACTCTTCTAAACTTAGTGCTGAGGGTGTGAAACCCCGTAATATGTGTTATGTGATTGGCATTAAGGTAACACACATGCTAGGTGACGGGCGTGTGGGAGTGCACCATGTGGATTGGGACTGTGTTGCTTCTATGGCACTGTATACAAGTCCTACTTTGTTGATATCCGTGTTTCCTCCATGTCATAAAGCAGTAAGACTGCCAATCATGCTAGATATCATGTTTGGGCATCATACCAATACTGTTTGGACCCATTGTGGTCGTTTCTTACTGTCATCTCACTTATTTCATTGATATTTCGTACTCAGTCATATCCATTCATTCATGCCATATCTCTGTCCAGTTATTATTTATTGATACATCATATAATTGTTGTCGAGCTAATTTCATGACATTGTGATCCCATGAGTGAGACTGGAGAGATTGATGACTGAGTGAGGCCGGGGGCCTGAGTGAGAGTGATATTTTGTGATCGGGCTGCACGCCACAGTGATATATATTGATTACATTTTATGGGATCGGGCTGCACGCCGCAGCGATATATTGATTATATTTTATGGGATCAGACTGCATGCCGCAGCGATATAGCGCTTGGGCTGAACGAGCCTCTCCGGAGTCTGCACACCCCTAGTGAGCGTAGTCGACTACATATATGTGGATCGGGCTACATGCCACAACAAGTATTTTACAACGCTGAATGATTGAGTGTGCTGAGCATTGAGCATAGTGAGAGAGGATGCGAGACAGTGAGATTGAGTTCTTTGAGAGTGTGAGTACTGATCATCATCGAAATGCATTGCATTTGACATGCGTACTTGAGATACATGCATAGAGATGCATTTCCTTCTGCTACCCAGTTTTGGGGGCATTTATGATTTTACCTGTATCCTGACATGTAGGCATAGAGACATACTTTTCTCATGCTATCTGAAAATTATACATCTGACTTATTGTTGAAAGGATTTTTGGGGAAAATCACAGTTTTTCAAACTTACTCGTATTTTGGCATTTTTGGTAAAAGATTTGGGTTTTCCCTGAAATACTTGAAAAGCATGCCTATTTTCTGGAACTGTGAACGAGATGAGCATTCTATTTCTGAGATACCTATTTTATCACACTGTTATGAACTGTTGTGGAATATTGGTATTTGACCCGACCTTTGTGTTATCGTCACTACTTTCAGCCTAAGATTAGCTTTGTTACTTACTGAGTACATGGGGTCGGTTGTAATCATACTACACTCTTGCACCTTGCGTGCAGATGTTGGCTGCTGATGTTGTTGTGTTTAATAAGAGCCGGATTGAAGATATACCTGTGTCCCGCTTGTAGCTGCCTTTTGTTCGTGATAGCTTTAGATCTATAAAACTCTATTAATGTACTTTTCAAACAGACGATGTATTTATTTCATTTCAGCTTAGTAAAATCTATTCTTAGAAACTCATGATTTGTACTACCAGTCCTTGGGAAATGTATAAGATTGAGTAAATTACTTTCGTTTAATTGTTTTGTTAATATTATTGGAATTCGATAGTTACTAGTTGGCTTACCTAGTAGGTTGAGTTAGTTTCCATCACAACTAGTGGATTTGGGGTCTTGACAATATTTAATTTGTTTGTCACGCACCCCACGACATGCATGATGCATCCAACGCTTATGCATAAGTTGTTATCATAGGCGTATTCTAGTTGAGGGATATATATGCGTTAACGTGAACTAATACACTTTTCCCTAAACCACGTATAAAAATGTTATATTTCTTTAAAATTACTTAAATATATGTGCGCGAGCCCATTCTCAAGGACTCTTATAGTACAATTATTATTGGGTGTACCTCTCCAAGTGAACTTGGAAGTTCACATCCCATTATGTGTGTGTGTGAAAATTACCAAAATTTCAATAAGAATATAATTTTAAACCTATAAAAAGTGTAGTTGGTTCATGACAAGAGACTAAAGTTAAACCCGACAAATATAATTTCTAGATCCACTATTAAGAGAAGTGGAACTATTAAACTACATTTAGTTTAGGTGGTTAAGAGTAGAGTTAGTTAATGTTATTAGTTAAACTGTTAGAAAGGTTGTTAGGAGGTTAACTAATTAGTAGTATAAATACACCGTAGATGCTACAATGTAAAGTATGAATTCATTTCCTTTCTTATTCAATAAAACAATAACTTTCTTTCTGTGAGTTACCTTAACTCCTTCTCCAAGTCGAGCTTCCAGCTAAGAGCTTCCATAGCCATGGAAGTTAACATGGTATCAGAGCTCGTGATATCTAATTCCTTTCTCAATTGCGTGTATGTGTGTTACTGCGATTCAGTCAAGATACATTGAATTGTCTGCAGGTAACAACATCTCTGAGCTAGGGTTTGCGAGTTAATTAACTGGAAAGCTTCATCAACAGAGATTGGAGACGAAACAAGTGGAAGTACATCGAGACATGCGAATGCACCAGTAACACCTGTTGTTTCCCCACAATTGATCATAATCATCCACTCTTCCTTTAACTGACTGATACACCAGGTAGCTCACGCATTTCTCTTCAGCTAACTGCCTTAGATAACTATGCTTTGTGGAGTCGATCTATGAGAATAGGTCTATTAGGTAAAAGTAAACTAGGTTTGTAGACGGTTGATACCCAAAATCTAAGTTTGAACCTGAATTCCACGACCAATGGGAAAAGTAAATGATGTAGTTCTCTCTTGGATTATGAATGTTGTGCGCCCAAGACTATTGAGTAGTGTCATGTATGCGTCTAATGCTCATAAGGTGTGGGAATATCTGAAGGAGAGGTTCGATAAGGTAAATGGATCTAGAGTTCTATATCTGCATAGAGAGATTCATACACTAACACAAGGAACAATGAATGTGACTGATTACTTCTCTAAACTGAGAGACCTATGGGATGAGTTTGATTCCCTCATGCACTGTCCTGGTTGTCCCTACCCAGAATCAAAGAAATATGTTGTCCATTTTGATTATCATATATTACTCCAGTTTCTTATGGGACTAAATGATACTTACTTTCAAGCTCGAAGCCAAATTATGATGATGTCACCTGTGCCTAATATTAACAAGGCATATTCCCTTCTTATGGATGTGGAAAGCCAAAGGAACCTCGCCAATTCCACTAAAATGGTGCAAATAGAAGAAGTTGCTGACAACACTGCGTTGTATAGCAACAAAACTCCATCTACTGTAATGGACAATTTAGAGCTCAGAAAAAGATAGTGGTTTGCGAGTATTGCAAATACAAAGGACACACCAAGCAAAACTCTTTCAAGCTAATAGGATACCCTCAAGACTTCAAGTCTAACTTTAAGACAAAGAAGAAAGGGGGTTAACTCTGGAGCATATGAAAATCATGTCAACACTCCTCCTAACTACAATCCTAATATGCAAAACACTCAGATGCAGTTTGAAGGTTTACAGGCAGAGTAGAAGGAATATGTCACAACCCGAAATCCTAACTCAGGTCGTGATGGCGCCCAACAGCGGGGTCAGGCAAGCCAACATTTGAATTTCTTGTAAATTTCCTTTATTTGGTAAAACATTCCAATACTTGCTAAATTTTAAGTTGGTAGCATTAAGTGGAAATAGTTAAATTAATCAACTTAAACAAAAGTGTATATATATATATATATATATATATATATATATATATATATATACATACATACATACAGACCCAAAAATGTGAAATGTCTACTGCACATGTGCCAGGAACTAGTGTCACGAGTCTACAGGCATACAAGTAGAATATACAAAAGATAGAATAACTGTTCTACTGTCTGAAGGAAGTAAACAGAAATAACAAAAGACAACTCCAAAGTGCTGCTGAGGAACGCCAAGGGAAAGCAGCTCACCGTGAAGTCGGGTCCAGAATATACTCTCAAGATCGAGCTCCGGTCTGATAACCAGATGCACCAGCCATAGAACCTGTACAATCAAGTACAGAAGCGTAGCATGAGTACATAATTAAATATGTACCCAGTGAGTATCCAGTCTAATCTCGAAGAAGTAGTGACGAGAGGTCGACTTGACACTTGATAGGTTCCAACAATATAATTAAGCAGGATATGATAAAGGGAACATGCATATGAGGATAATAAGTCAGTAATTAACAAAGGTAGTCGCAATTCAAATAAATGCTGAAAAACAATTAAACAATCACTAACTTCGTTTCCCCCCAGATATCTATCAATTCAATATTTATGAAATCATTGTCAATTTGGCATACGCATAACAGGATAAAGATAACCAGCCTGAGACATCATAATAACCATATTTGTGCACTGCCGAAGGGTCGATCGGCTCGAACCATAGATGCATCTATCAACCTGCTGTGGCGTACGACCCGCTCCCATGAGAGTGGGGGAAATAACACTCCGCTCGCGGAATATAAATTTGGGAAGCAGTCACATGCACACACAACATTTCTCCTTAATTTATTTTCCTTTAAGTGAACAAATTCCCTTAATTTACAATTTCATGATTTTCAGGAAAACAAGCTACATATAATATGAATTCATAAAGGCATTTAATTCCAATTGAGGAAAATCGCAAGGCATGGTGTGAGCCTAACTACTCGGACATAACAATAATAGTCACTACGTACGGACTCTTGTCACTTTGTACATACGTAGTCCCCACAAACATTAGAATATAGTTATTTAATTCACCTATAGGGACAATTCCCTCTTACAAGGTTAGAAAAGAGACTCACCTCGTGTCGAACCTACTCTCCGGGACAAGAATGCGTCTGAAACTCAAAACTCGTCTCCCAAGGACTCGAAACTAGTCAAATGTTACATAAATACGTCAACTTATACTCAAAAGTATGGAATTCTCCTATTTACTTAGTTATTTCATCTTACTTTGAAGAATCCCACAATACGCCCCTGGGCCCACATGCTCGGATTCCGGAAATTTTTGAAGGAATCACTTACCCATAACCTAAGGATCATTATTATATGATTTTTGTATGATTTCATAGCTAATTCGTGGGAAATTCTCTAAATTTTATAAAGCCCTAGGTTTTTACTCTAACCCTTGATTTACACTAATTAGGGTGTTAATCTACCTAGGAATTAATGTATTAAGCCAACATTAGGGTGGAAATTAGTTACCTCTTAGTAGCTAGGTCGTTGGTCCCTTTTGCATGCCCAAAATCGCCCAAGGAAGAAGGTGTAGTGTTCAAAAATGGAGGTTTCCCTTATTTTAAAAGACCTCTCTGCCTAGAGGGATGTCGCACCTGCGGCTCAAGGATCGCACATGTGGTCTCGCACCTGCAGAATTGGACAAGGGGACCAAGGCTCGCACCTGCGGAGAGGCGTCCGCACCTGTGAGGCTTGGACCGCAGGAGCGGTCCCGCACCTGCGACTGGGCAACCACACATGCGGTCACACATGATCTGGTGCACAAGCAGTTATAGTTGCTGGTGTTTGGCCTCGTTTGGTGCTCGAGCGGTACCTGGGCCCACCCGAGCCCCCGCCCAAATATACCAACAAGTTCCAAATTATAATACAGACTCGCTTGAGCCTTTGGAACACCCAAAACAACGCCAAAATTCAAAATCACACCTCAAAACCCCTAGAATCAAACTTAAGAACTTTAAGTTCTTGAATTCGCTAACAATGCGCCGAACTGACCTATACTACTCGGAATGACACCAAACTTTGCAAGGAAGTCATAAACGACATAACGAAACTATTCCCGATCTCGGAATTCCATTCGGACCTCGATAACACAAAAACATGTCCCAAACCACAATATGAACTTAAGGAAATTATTATTTGGCTATTGGGCGCTGAAACGCTCCCGGGTCATCCAACACCCATTACGAACATACGCCCAAGTCCAAAATCATCATACGAAGCTACCAGAACCGTCGAAACTTGATTCCGAGGTCGTTACTCAAAATGTTGACCGAAATCAAACTTGGCCTTAAAGGCCAACCTTAAGGAACCAAGTGTTCCTATACCATTCCAAACTCTTCCAAATTCCGAATCACCCGTCCCCACAAGTCATAAATCATTAAAAAAAACTACGGGAAGTCTCATTTAGGGGAACGGGGTCCTTAAACGCAAAACGACTGGTCGGGTCGTTACATTCTCCACCTCTTAAACAAACGTTCATCCTTGAACGGGTCTAGAATCATACCTGAAGTGCTGAATAAGTGTGGATATCTGCTCCGCATGTCCTCCTCGGACTCCCAAGTCGCCTTCTCGACTGGTTGGCCCCTCCAATGGACCTTTACGGCAGAAACTCTCTTGGATCTCAACTGGCGATCCTGCCAGCCAATAATAGCAACTGGCTCCTCCTCGTAGCCCAACCTCTCATCCAACTAAATAGTGCTGAAATCAACCACATGAGAGAAGTCGGCGTGGTACCTCCGGAGCATGGATACATGAAAGATCGGATGAACTCCCGATAAGCTGGGAGGTAAAGCAAGCTCATAAGCAACCTCTCTGATCCGCCTCAATACCTCAAAAGGGCCTATAAACCTTGGGCTCAGCTTTCCCTTCCGCCCGAATCTCATAATACCCTTCATCAGCGAGACCTTCAACAAAACCTTGTCTCCCTCCATAAATGATACGTCACACGTCTTCTGATCCGCGTAACTCTTCTGTCTGGACTGTGCTGTACGAAGCCTCTCCTAAATCAATTTCACCTTCTCCAAAGCATCCTTCACCAGGTCGGTGCCATATAACTTAGCCTCGCCAGGCTCAAACCACCCGATAGGAGAACGACATCGCCGACCATACAAAGCCTCAAATGGAGCCATCTCGATGCTGGACTGATAACTGTTATTGTAAGCAAACTCGGTCAAAGGAAAGAACTGGTCCCACTGACCTCTGAAGTCAATCACACATGCCCTGAGCATGTCCTCCAATATCTGAACTGTACTCTCGACTGACCATCAGTCTGAGGGTGAAATGATGTGCTGATATCTATCTGGGTACCCATCTCACTATGAAATTCTCTCTAGAAGTGCGAGGTGAACTGGGGACCTCGATATGATATAATGGACACCGGAACACCGTGCAACCGTACTATCTACCGAATGTGGATCTGGGCTAACCTCTAAGAAGTATATGTAGTAGCTACTGGAATGAAATGCGCTGATTTGGTCAACCTATCCACAATGACCCAAACCGCGTCAACCTTCCGCAAAGTCCGAGGCAACCCAACCACGAAGTCCATAGTGATGCGCTCACATTTCCACTCAGAAATGGGCATCTGCTGAAGTAGGCCTCCTGGCCTCTGGTACTCATACTTGACCTGCTGACAATTAAGACATCTAGCCACGTACTATACTATGTCCTTCTTCATCCGCCTCCACCAGAAATGCTGCTTCAAGTCACGATACATCTTCGTAGCACCAGGATGAACAGAATACCGTGAACTATGAGCCTCCTCTAGAATCCTCGCCCTCAAGCCATCAACATTAGGGACACACAAACGGCCCTGAAGTCTCAGAACGCCATCCTCGCCAATAGTAACCTCCTTGGCACCACCCTGAACCACTGCTCCCGGAGCTCTGCCAAGCACGGATCATCAAACTGCCGAGCCTTAATCTCTCCCAATAACGAATACTGACCAACCATATGTGCTAGAACTCGGTGAGGCTCTGAAAGGTCTAATATCACCAGGCGATTAGCTAAGGACTGAATGTCCAAAGCTAGAGGTCTCTCCTTTGCTTCCATATAAGCCAAACTACCCATACTCTCCGCCTTCCTGCTCAAAGCATCTGCTACCACATTTGCCTTGCCCGGATAATAAAGAATGGTGATGTCATAATCCTTCAACAACTCAAGCCATCTGCGCTACCTCAAATTTAGATCCCTTTGCTTAAACAAGTACTGCAAGATGTGATGGTCTGTATAAACCTCACAGGACACCCCATACAAGTAGTGCCTCTAAATCTTAAGAGCATGAACAATCGCCGCCAACTCCAGATCGTGCACATGGTAATTCTTCTCATGAACCTTTAGCTGGCGCGAAGCATAAGCAATAACTCTCCCCTCCTGCATCAACACACACCCCAAGCCAACGCGTGAAGCGTCACAATATACTGTATACATCCCAGAACCAGAAGGCAATACTAGAATTAGTGCTGAGGTCAATGTTGTCTTGAGCTTCTGAAAGCTCGCCTCACACTCGTCGGACCATCGGAACGGGGCATTTTTCTGAGTCAATCTAGTCAATGGGGCTGCAATGGAAGAAAATCCCTCCACATATCGACGATAATAACCTGCTAGGCCCAAGAAGCTCCTGATCTCTGTAGATGAAGTAGGACGTGGCCAACTCTGAACTGCCTTAACCTTCTTAGGATCAACCTTGATACCCTCTCGGAATACCACATGCCCCAAGAATGCCACAGAATCCAACCAGAACTCACACTTGGAGAAATTAGCATATAACTTCTGTTCCCGCAAGGTCCGGAGCACAACTCTCAAGTGAGGCTCGTGCTCTCCCAGGCTACGTGAGTAAATCAGAATGTCATCAATGAAGACAATGAAAGAATAATCTATATACGTCCTGAACACCATGTTCATCAAGTCCATAAATGTTGTTGGGGTATTAGTCAAGCCAAAGGACATCACCATGAACTCATAATGGCCATATCTCGTACGAAAAGCAGTCTTCGGTACATCCGAGTCTCGAATCTTCAGCTGGTGATACCCCTATCTCAAATCAATCTTAGAAAACACCCGAGCACCCTGCAACTGATCAAAAAATTCATCGATGCTTGGCAATGGGTACTTGTTCTTAATAGTGACCTTGTTCAGCTGGCGGTAGTCAATACACATCCGCATAGACCCATCTTTCTTCTTCACAAATAGAACCGGAGCACCCCACGGCAATACACTCGGTCTGATGAACCCCTTAGCTAACAACTCCTCAAGTTGCTCCTTCAATTCCTTCGGAGCCATACGGTACGGGGGAATAGAAATAGGCTGGGTGTCTGGGGATAAATCAATACAGAAATCAATATCATGATCTGATCCAGAGGCATGCCTGGAAGGTCTGAATGAAAAAACATCAGCAAACTCTCGAACAAGTGGCACTATTTCAATCGTCGGAGACTCGGCGGTGGTGTCCCGCACATAAGCAAGATACGCCAGACAACCCTTCTCGAGCATATGTCGAGCCTTCAGGAAGGAAATAACCCCACTGGCTGCACTAACTGAGGAACCTCTCCACTCCAGCCTAGGCAACTCGGGCATGGCTAAAGTAATTGTCTTGGCATGGAAATCTAGCACGACATGATAGAGAGATAGCCAATCCATGCCTAGAATAACCTCGAAATCAACCATGTCAAGCAATAGGAGGTCCGCTCTAGTATCGAACCCACATAAGGTAACCACACAAGACTGGTAAATTCGGTCTACCACCACAGAATCGCCCACAGGAGTGGACACATAAATAAGAGAACCCAAGGGCTCACGAGGAACATCTAGAAAATGAGCAAATAAGGCTGAAACATATGAATAGGTGTATCCTAGATCAAATAACACTGAAGCCTCTCTACCACATGCTGAAATAATACATGTAATCACGGTATTTGAGGCCACTGCATCTGATCTGGCTGGAATAGCATAGAATCTAGCTGGAGCACCGGATGACTGAGCTCCGCCAGGATGAACAGGAGCTGACTGACCTCCCCCCGACTGGCCTCCACCTCTAGGGCGACCCCTGCCGACCTGTCCTCCACCTCTAGGTGGCCGGACCGCTGGTAACCCTGCTGCACTACCTTGCCCAGAAGGCTGGGAAAAAACCTCTTCATGTGACTTGGGTCCCCACACTCAAAACAACCTCCCGGTATCATAGCCTGCTATCCTGAAGAAGAACCCTGAATGGCCGAAGGGCGGTGTGTACTCTCTGGCATAACACTGAAGTAAGGACCGGAGAATCCCTGATGACCAGAATAACCGTCGGATGAACCCTGAATAGCTGGATGGCGGTAATGACGCTCTGGCATGGCACTGAAATAAGTCCTCGCTGGAACACCTCGGGGAGGTGGTGGGGGTGCTAAATATGGGGGCCTGCTGGGCTAAACCCTACCAAACTGACCTCTTCCCCTAGCTGGGGCACCTCTAAAATCCCCGAAATATCTGGCTCTCTTATCCTGCTGCCCCTGATCTCTGCTCCTCGACCGATAACCCTCGATCCTGCGATCAATCTCTACCACAAGCTGATAAGGAGTCCCCATCTCCACCACTCGGGTCATGTTGGCCCTAATACCTGGATGCAACCCAGCTACAAACCTCCGCACTCTCTCAGCATCAGTAGGGAGTATCATGAGTACATGACGAGACAACTCAGGAAATCTAGCCTCGAAATTTGTCACTGACATCGGACCCTGCTCCAGCTGCTCAAACTGGTATCTCAGCTCTTCCCTCTCAAAGGGTGGAATATACCTGTCCAGGAACAACTGTGTGAACTGCTCCCAAATGATAGGGGGAGAATCTGCCGGCCTGCCGAGAATATAGGACTGCAACCATCTGCGAGCCCTGTCCTAAAACTGGAAGGTAGTGAAGTCCACTCCATGGGACTCTAATATCCTCATGTTGTGCAGTATGTACCTTCACCTGTCAATAAAGTCCTGGGCATCCTCGCCTCTCTCACCCCCGAAGACAGGAGGGTGCAATCTAGGCCATCTATCCAGTAACTTCTGCGGATCGCCGTTCACAACTGGTCTGGGCTCAGGTGCTGTTGCTACAGGCTGGGCCCCACCCACGGGCAGTGTACCCGGGGTTTGATATACTGCTGCTGCATGGCCTGCGGCCTGGGCAGTAGGGGTTTGGACTCCCCCTCCTACCTGAGATGTGGCAGGATCCGCTGGAAATAAACCAGCCTGAGTCATAGTATCCGTGAACCGCATCATACGACCCATGACCTCCTGAAAGCCTGGTGCGGTCATAAAGTCCACTGGGGCAGGATCTGCTGGGGGCACCACACCCTGCTCCTCTATAGTAGGATCCTCTGGTAGTGGTGCAACTGGAATAGCTCTGGGACGCCCTCGTCCCCTACCTCGGCTCATGCCCTCCCCCGACCTCTGCCATGGCCTCGAATAACGGGGTAGCGGCCCCTCCCGGGTCTGGAACATCAAATGCGCACGTCCTTACCATCTATGAGAGAATAGAAGAGTAAGACTTAGTATTCCATCAACTGCACTATAGATGATGAATAAAGAGAGATTTCCTAGCACCCTATAGCCTCCTGAAGATAAATACAGACGTCTCCGTACAATTCTGCAAGACTCTACTAGGTTTGCCCGTGACTCGTGAGACCTACGTGAACCTAGAGCTCTGATACCATGTTGTCACGACCCGAAATCCTAACTCAGGTCGTGATGGCGCCCAACAGCGGGGTCAGGCAAGCCAACATTTAAATTTCTTGTGAATTTCCTTTATTTGGTAAAACATTCCAATACTTGCTAAATTTAAGCTGGTAGCGTTAAGTGGAAATAGTTAAATTAATCAACTTTAAAAAAAAGTAACCATAAATGGATCCTGGACCAATATATATATACATACAAACCCAAAAATGTGAAATGTCTATTGCGCATGTGCCAGGAACTAGTGTCACGAGTCTACAAGCATACTAGTCGAATATACAAAAGATAGAATAACTGTTCTACTGTCTGAAGGAAGTAGACAGAAATAACAAAAGACAACTCCAAAGTGCTGCTGAGGAACGCCACGGGAAAGCAGCTCACTGTGAAGTCGGGTCCAGAATATACTCTCAAGATCGAGCTCCGGTCTGATAACCAGATGCACCAGCCTCAGAACCTGTACAATCAAGTACAGAAGCGTAGCATGAGTACATAATTAAATATGTACCCAGTGAGTATCCAGTCTAATCTCGAAGAAGTAGTGACGAGAGGTCGACTTGACACTTNCCCCCCCCCCCAGATATCTATCAATTCAATATTTATGAAATCATTTTCAATTTGGCATACGCATAACGGGATAAAGATAACCGGCCTAAGACATCATAATAACCATATATGTGCACTGCCGAAGGGTCGATCGGCTCGAACCAAAGATGCATCTATCAATCTGCCGTGGCGTACGGCCTGCTCCCATGAGAGTGGGGGAAATAACACTTCGCTCGCGGAATATAAATTTGCGAAGCGGTCACATGCACACACAACATTTCTCCTTAATTTATTTTCCTTTAAGTGAACAAATTCCCTTAATTTACAATTTCATGATTTTCAGGAAAACAAGCTACGTATAATATGAATTCATAAAGAAATATAATTCCAATTGAGGAACATCGCAAGGCATGGCGTGAGCCTAACTACCCGGACATAACAATAATAGTCACTACGTGCGGACTCTCGTCACTTCGTACGTACGTAGTCCCCACAAACATTAGCACATAGTTATTTAATTCACATATGGGGACAATTTCCTCTTACAAGGTTAGAAAAGAGACTCACCTCGTGTCGAACCTACTCTTCGGTTCAAGAATGCACCCGAAACTCCAAACTCGTCTCCCAAGGACTCGAAACTAGTCAAATGTTACATAAATACGTCAATTTATACTCAAAAGTATGGAATTCTCCTATTTACTTAGTTGTTTCATCTTACTTTGAAGAATCCCACAATACGCCCCCCGAGCCCACATGCTCGGATTCCGGAAATTTTTTGAAGGAATCACTTACCCATAACCTAAGGATCATTAATATATGATTTTTGTATGATTTCATAGCTAATTCGTGGGGAAATTCTCTAAAATTCATAAATCCCTAGGTTTTTACTCTAACACGTGATTTACACTAATTAGGGTGTTAATCTACCTAGGAATTGATGTATTAAACCAACATTAGGGTGGAAATTACTTACCTCTTAGTAGCTAGGTCGTTGGTCCCTTTTGCATGCCCAAAATCGCCCAAGGAAGAAGGTGTAGTGTTCAAAAATGGAGGTTTCCCGTATTTTAAAAGACCGCTCTGCCTACAGGGATTCCCCACCTGTGGCTCAAGGACCGCACCTGCGGTCTCGCACCCGCGAGAAGGGTCTCGCACCTGCGAAATTGGACAAGGGGACCAAGTCTCGCACCTACGGAGAGGCGTCCGCACCTGCGGCTCCGCTCCTGCGGATCTTGATCCGCACCTGCGAGAAAGGGGCAGCCCACCTGAAGCCGCACATGCGAGGCTTGGACAGCAGGAGCAGTCCCGCACCTGCGGTCACACCAGATCTGGTGCACCAGCAGTTACAGCTGCTGGTTTTTGGCCTCGTTTGGTGCCCGAGCGGTACCTGGGCCCACCCGAGCCCCCGTCCAAATATACCAACAAGTCCCAAATCATAATACAGACTTGCTCGAGCCTTCGAAACACCCAAAACAACGCCAAAACGCAAAATCACACCTCAAAACCCCTAGAATCAAACTTAAGAACTATAAGTTCTTGAATTCGCTAACAATGCGCCGAACTGACCTATACTACTCGGAATGACACCAAACTTTGAAAGAAAGTCATAAACGACATAACAGAACTATTACCGGTCTCAGAATTCCGTTCAGACCTCGAAAACACAAAAGCACGTCCCAAACCACAATATGAACTTAAGGAAATTCTTATTTCGCTATTGGGCGCCGAAATGCTCCCGGGTCATCCAACACCCATTCCGAATATACGCCCAAGTCCAAAATCATCATACGAAGCTACCGGAACCGTCGAAACTCGATTATGAGGTCGTTTACTCAAAATGTTGACCGAAATCAAACTTGGCCTTAAAGGTCAACCTTAAGGAACCAAGTGTTCCTTTACCATTCCAAATTCCGAACCACCCATCCCCACAGGTCATAAATCATTAAAAACAACTACGGGAAGTCTCATTTAGGGAAACAGGGTACTAAAATGCAAAATGATTGATCGGGTCATTACAGTATAACAGGTGGGATGCAACAAATGCAAGTGCCTTCATCAACTGGATTTCAGCATGTGCCTCAGCAAATGCAGATGCCTTCACCAATTGGATTCCAAACTCATCAACAAGCACCAGCTCTTTTATTTACTCAGGAGCAATATCAACAGATAGTTCAGCTGCTTAACAAGGGGGCAGATGAAAGCCCTTCGCCAGAGCTGCAACTGCAGCTAAACGAATAGCTTTATTATCCAATCATGTAAATAACAATTGGATAATAGATTCTGGAGATTCAAATCATATGACATCCACACTAGAGATGTTAAATTCCTATCAGTCAGTTCCACCTCAAAGGGAAAGTAAGGTTCACTTGCCTACAAAAATTCTTGCCTCTATTTCACATGCAGGAAAATCAACTATGTTTAATTATCAAGATATCAATATGTGTTATACATACCAGAGTTTAAATACAACCTGTTGTATGTGTCTAAGTTGACCAAGGAATTACAATGTCTTGTGGTATTTTTTCCTGACTTTTGTATCTTCCAGGATCTTTACAGTGGTCAGGTGAAGAGGATTAGTAAGAAGGATCAGGGGATGTACGTACTGCAAGTCAAGTCATTACTAAGTGGTATACTGAAACATGATCCAGCTCAACTAAGAAATAAAACTCCTCAATAAGTTTCTGAGGTGAAATATGTACATAAAACTACTATGTCTGGGAATAAGTTTGCTTGTGTTGCCAATGAGTGTTCCGATTCTAGTGTAATATGGCATAGAAGGATAGGTCATGCACCTATATATGTAATCAAGAAGTACACATCATTGAGTAACCTTAAAGACAATCACACTCACTGCATTGTATGTCCTTTAGCCAAACAAACAAAGTTACCTTACAAACTGAGCACTACTACTTCCAATATTGTTTTTGAACTGTTACATTGTGATGTATGAGGTCCCTATAGGGTACCAACATATGACAATAAAAGGTTCTTTGTTACTATTTTGGATGACTACTCTAGGTTTACCTGGATTTTCTCGGTTGTCTCTAAGTAAGATACAATGGTTGTTTTGAAAGATTTCCTAAGAAAGGTGAAAAATGTGTTCTCTACATCAGTTAAGACTCTCAGAACTGATAATGGTAGTGAATTATTCAATCATGAAGTACACAATCTCTTGTCATCCATGGGCATTATTCATCAAAGTACCTTCACTTATACACCTCAGCAAAATGGAGTTGCGGAGAGGAGACACAGGACAGTTTTAGAGATGGCCAGAGCTCTGAGATTTCATGATGCTATTCCTTTGAAATTCTGGGGAGAGTGTGTATCTACTGTTGTTTAATTGATCAACAGACTTCCCACAAGAGTCATTTGTGGAAAGTCACCTTTTGAGATGCTTTATTTGCATGATCCATCCCTCTCACACCTCAGAGTATTTGGTTGTTGTCGCACCCCCTTTCTCCTCGTGGAGTCCGGGTTTCGACATTCTTGGGATAACTCATTTCCTTTTGGAAAGGGTTATGGAAATTGAAGAGTCGTCATTTAACGGATTTAAGGTGCGTTAGGGCACCTAATTCAAATAACTCGTAAAACCGGTTTACATTACCAGAGATTGGGTAAGGGCTCAATATTACCTTGAGGGGAAGGTGTTAGGCACCCCTCGAGGTCCACAACGGTGGGTTCCAACCAAACTCATTTTGTGAATTGGTCATTAAGTAAATAAAGCAATTTAAACACATGAGGATTATTAAAAACAAGAAAAAATAGGTCCTAAGTTTATTAGCCTATAGGATCACTTCTGTGCAATACTCGGTAAACTTTCCTCAAATAGAGGTGATACGCGTAGCATTATCGCACATGTCATCATATCCTTTGCTACCCAATTACCCTCCCCTTAATGGTTATATAAGCGATTCTAATTAAATGCGTACTCTATGCGTGCATTACTCGTCCCTTGCCTATGGTCCTAGAGGTGTTTAGGACTTCTAGTTAGGGCGGTTCTAGACTCACCTATGGTACTTAAAAGGAGAAAATCTAAGCGACAAACAAAACTAATAAGACTATCATATAACAGAGCAATTAAAGGCTCACATTTACCTCCACAAATAAGCAGACGATTGCACGTCTCAGACAACAGCTTTAAAACACTTTAAAGGGTCCTATAGCAGGATATCTAAGTGAGCACAAAGCAGAACATATGCAACATTTTATTAAAGAGAAACAATGGCTGATTTCTTCTTCTCTTATGATTTATCAAGTTACAGCGGGGAGACCAAAAAAAGGAGAGTAGATTGGCTGGTTTTTACAGTCAAGTATAGTACCTAATCAGTTTGCCTACTATTTTTATGGCTTCTTGGATCTGGGAAGTTTATAAAAAGTCAAACAGAAATACAGTTTTACAATTCAGGATTTTAGTTGTCCTATAGGCTTGCCCAGCTGAGGATCAACAATATCCTATAAACATGATATCTAATCGTTAATCAGAACCATAATAAACCAATAATCGATTTTAAACGGGCAGATTTTATTCATTAGACCCTATAGACATGCTGTCTATGTGTTGAATAACCACAAACATCACAGAACTGGTTTTGCATGTTCATCTCTATAAGCATGATACCTAGGTGTTGAGATTATTTTTATGCAAATTCCTTATGGGCCTGATGATGAAACTGATTCTATACGATTTAACTATAGACATGATATATAGGCGAGTGCAATAAAAGTCCTAGAACATGATCTCTAATGCACATAGGAGAGTTTATGGACATGATCATTAAGGAAGAATTAATGATGACCGATAGACAAGATTTCTAGAGCGGCTGTGAATATGCAGAATTTTAAAAATGGAGCGATAGAATAGATAGTATGATGAGCCTATGCACATAATAATCCTATAAACATGGTTTCTAATGCATGTAGATAATCATAAAAATCCTAAAAACATGATTTTTACCCGATTCCCCACAAATATATATACAAGTCCCACCCATTTTACTAACATACCCCATATCTATTTTACAAGAATTATTATTACAGGACAAATGATAAATGAATTACAGAAATGAAATTGTTACACTATAGGGAGCCTGGATAGGCCCAAAAGTAAACCTGGAAAACCAAGTCTTCAACCAAGTCTGAAACGCCAACATCTCATAGTATCCAAGAGGGTATCCTGGTGCGTCAAAGTTCCCAAGGGCCTCAGGGACCCCGGGCAATGCTCACACCAAGGACCCTTTGAAGAAAACAGTTTTTGTGCATAAGTGTGGAAGAGCCAACCCCAGTGTGTCAGAGTTTGGATGAGTCTCATGGACTCCTAGGCAGTGCTCACACTGGAGGAGCAGGACCCTAGATATTCTAAGAGTAGGATTGGAAGATAGTGTTTGAAAATAGAAATAATTTTAAGAAAAAAAGTTTAGAAGTAAAATAGTTTAGAAGTGAAAACAGAGTCATTGCACCATTCTGAAACAAAGGTTTCAGCAACCAAACAGCAAATAAAAACATAGTCACAGAGTTTCAAAGCAAAGATTTCCATTTTCCAAATTTAGCTTAGTTCATTAGTTAACACTAGGTGGGCATATAGCATGCTGAGAACAAACAACTACACATAAAAGGGAGCAGGGGTTGGGAACATAGGAGTCCTGAATCAGGAACACATAAAGCAAGGCGAGCATGCTGATTAGCAGGGACATATAACAGGCAGGGGTAGGTTGACATTTCACAATAACCAAGTTCCATAACACTCACTAGGACATAACATACTGATTTAGGGTCTAATAGCCATACCTAATGATAGAAGTAATGATACTGACTTAAAGCAATAGACAGGAAAAACATAGAAGTTTAATGCAAGCGTATTCATGCTAATCAATTCATAGAAAGGACAGGGATTTAACTACACAGAATTAGTCATACCAATTGAGGTCAATGGACAGGAAAGATAAGAGTCTAACGCAGAAGTAAACATGTTGGCTTAAAGAAATAAACAGGAAAGATTGAAGCTTAAAAACAGAAGTAAACATGCTGATTAAAGCAATAAACAGGAAAGACACAGAGTTAGATACAGAAGTAGTCAGAATAATTGAAATACAGAAGAAACATGAATTCAACAAAAGTAAAGCAACAAATAAGAGAGCACATATGTTTAAGCTTCATAGTATAATGAATGACATTAGGAATAGAGACATACCAGTTAAGGATAGCAAACAAAGATGAAAGGTGTGCAGGAATCAATGGTCTAGCCTTGGCTTTCAGCCCGCTAGTCAATGTAGTAAACACGAGTAGCACAAAGATGAGAGAAAAGTGTTTGTGTGTTTGAACTATGTTTGTATTTTTATAAGAATCAGTAATGAGAATATTTATAGCACTTAGTGAGGTAAAAACAAATAAGGTAAGAAGAATAAGTCAGAATTAATAAACAGGGTAATCGAGTGAATCAACCAGTTAATTGGGGATTCAACCAATCAAATCATACAGAAAATCTGGGAAATACCCCGTAGAATAGGGAGATCCAATTAACGGTACAAATTAGGGTCCAAATAAGGTAAGAAAATCAATCGCATATCATATAAAATCCCTAAATCAGACTAAGGGTTTAATTAAGGAAGGTGGTACTAATTAAAGTCACAAATAAGGAAAACAGGTAAATCACAGAGAAGTACTGATTTGAACGAGAAAATATGGTTCGGATCCCAAATAAAATCAGCCAAAATAATTGATTGACAGAAATAAACACATAACGGAAAGAAAGATTGAAGAAATTAGTGCCATAAACAGAAATACCTAGGGTTTAAGCAGATACATGAAACTTATCCAAACTAGTAAAGAGATAATTAGATTCAACACTTGAAAATAAAAGAAAACCTTTTGAAGAAACTTGGGGCGAAACCCTAATTTCAGAGAAGCACTGGTAATAACAAAAGTATAAGAATTTTGAGGAAAAATATCAAATAGCACTTAAGACCTTCCAGATCTACAAGGATCTGGACAAACCCAAGTAGTTATACGACTAGGGTTTTCGAAAAATAGCAGAGATGAAAGAAACTTGGTCCAAAACCATAGATTCAAACCAAAGATAGGCTAGAAACAATACTCACAAACGAGAATGGCCAAAGACAGGCCTGTGAGACAAGTTTCGAACAAACCCAGGTTGAATCTCTTTGAGATTCTCTTCATAAATAAATAAAGTCGAGCAACCAGAAGAAGTAACAGGCCGGCAAGGGCCGGAAAATACACAGAAACCCCATAGACGGGGAGTTTTGCCGGTGATGGCGATTAGGTTTTAGGGGGTGACTGAGAGAGAAGGTAGGGTTAGGGAAACTGATGACGGCGGAAGAAAGGGGAATGGCGGGGGGGGGGGGGGGGGGGGGGTTTTGGGGTTTTTTTAAAAAAGGAA
>ML297943.1:12497-23855 GCA_005239495.1 Nicotiana undulata | reverse complement strand
GGGGGGGGGGGGGGGGGGGGGGGGAGGGGTAGGTTTTGGGGTTTGATTAAAAAAGGAAATGGTTAATGTGGACCGTTGATCTCAAAGATCAACGATCACAATTGGAGAAAGGTTTGGGTCAGGTAGGCACAGGATTGTCGTGGGTGGATTGGGCTGAGTTTTAAGGGGTTTGGGATGGTATAATTGGGTTATAAAAATGAAATTAAAAAGGGCTATTTGTTAAATACCCAATTAATTAGTAAAATAATTTAAAAAAAATAATTAACAGATTATAAAAAATGATTTTCATGCATAAAAATATTTTAAAACAATTATTCAATATTTTAAAAATTATAAAAAGTTATTTCTGGTAAAATAATGTAATAATGCATACTTGGACTATTATTACAAAGTTATTGCAATTCCAACCCAAAAATATAAGTGTGGCTATTTATGAAATAATTAAAGCTTAATATAAATGTAAATTGTACAATTAAGCCATAAAATCGTTATAAAGCCATTTGTAACGCAATTAGTAATTATTTATATAATAAAAATATTGGGGATAAATTAATAAAATCCTTAGAAAAATGCAGAAATTATGGAAAAATATTGACTGATGCTCATGTACTATTTTGAAGGTAGATATGCATTATGAAAAAATAATATAGGGAAATATTGGGTATCAACAGCTGTCCCTCTTTACCCGAGAAGGATGAAAGAGTTATCGGGTAAAGATATGATGGCCAATTTCGACCGAGTAAGATGATTTGAGAGACATAGGCCGCACTCTGGCTTCTGAGCTGCCTACATATCCCTGGTTTTACATGAATCAAGTCGTGTGTAGTTCTGGATTCATCGGTGGGATATACCAATGAAGTTATCACAAGAACGGGCACAAGGTTTTGGAATAGGCGAACTGGTTGAGGTGAGCGGTCAGGTTTGAGGTGGTGTGAAGGAACTAGAGAGGGATTGCTCATGCTGGGGTAATGGTTGCTCATCGAGTTACCTGCAAATAAAGATGCGCCACAAGCATATATTTAAACATGATGCAAATTCACTTCAGACCATGAGAATTGTCTTTGGACGGTTGGGATGACGTCCTTAGACCATGATGTCCTGGGCCATGAATTGATCGATGAGGGATTCGCAGGCCATGAAATGATGTTCTCGGGAAATGGAAATGGTGCCTCCAAACCATGATGCCTTTGAATAATGATATGCAAGTTTGAGAGATCCTCAAGCCATGACATGGTGGCTTCCGGCTATGGGGATGATGCCTTCAGACAAGTGGGCGATGTTTCAGCCCATGATGTGCAAAGATATGATTCTAGGAGCAACAAGACAGGGCTTAGTCTTGTATGAAGTTGAGGGCAGAGCTTATCCCGAAAGAAGAGAAAACAGATAGTGCAAGGGAGACAGTGCTGAGTCTCGTGCAAGGTTCGGGACAGGGCTTAGTCCCGTGCAAAGATTGAGACGGGGCTTAGTCTCATGCAAATAAAAGGAAATGCTTAGCCTTGTGCAGATACGGAGGCAAGGCTTAGCCTCATGCAAGATTGAGACAGAGCTTAGTCTCGTGCAGAAATTGAGACAGGCTAAGTCCTATGCAAATAAAAGGCAATGCTTAGCCTTGTGCAGATACGGAGGCAGGTCTTAGCCTCATGCAGGATCGAGACAGAGCTTAGTCTCTTGCAGAAATTTGGGACAAGGCTTAGTGATCACGCTCAACTGTGTCTAAGAAAAGACTAAGCGGGCGTTGCAAATATAATTCGGGTTATTATGCCCAGAGTCGAATCCCACAGGGACTTAACATATCAAAAGAAGCTTGTAAAGTACTAAATTCTTATTAGTCAACCTCCTAAAACTTTATGAATAACAAATGGTGTTGTGATTACTACTACAGCTAACTGAATCTATAAAACTAAGAGTAACTAACAAGCAGTTGTAAACAATTGGAATAAAAGTCTAAGGTAATGGTTTCCCCCGTTGGTTCTTTCCCTAGTTGTATGTTCCTATAGCCTTGATTTAGTTGTCTCTATCAATCATGAACTCTCCAGTTATCGTAAATCTTTCTCAAGCATTTATGATAATTGACTAGACGCACTCCCTCGAGCTACGCTAGCTATATTTGTGTTACGGTTCACTTTAGATTGCACCCGAGGTATATTATCTCTAACCCAACCTCTAAACCCTCGGTTATGACTCTCGTCTATACTCCGGGAGTGGTGTTGTTCAACAACTACCTAAATATGCACTCTTTCTCAAACAGATACATAATAAATAGGAACAACTAGTTGANCCAACGGGTTCTACCAAAACCTTAGATTAAAGTATTTAGCTACTCATAATAATAGCAAAAACTACAAAAGAATTCATAGTCAATGGTAAAAGAACAAAAGAGGAGAATAAATATTGATGCCCAATGTTCCTCCTTGCCTCTTGCCCTTGCTTTTGATGTTTTCCACTTTAAAAACTGATTCTATGGTCTCTTGGGCATATTCCTTAAATTTATATAGGGTTTGGGGCTTAAAATCCCGTGTTTTGCACTTTAGTCCCTGAATTTTACGTGTCCTGCCGCGGTCGCACCGTGGTTACGCCAGGACCGCGGCCAAACAGGTTCTCTGAATCAAAGGCTGCCTTCCGCCACTGTTGCACCGTGGTCCTGGCGTAACCGCGGTGCGACCCTGTTCCTTTTGGAGTTTGGAAAAACGTAAAACATGAAACTTGTAGACCTTTAAGTTAGCCTTTCAACCATATATTATATAGACCAAATAGAGTTCGGATAAAAAAGTTATGTCCATTTTACTAGACAGTGCGTAATATGCCTCCTCGAGTCTTCGTTTGTTCTCAACTATCAAATTTGACCCCCGAACACGATCCCGACTTAATTCCTTGAGCTTTTAATCAGACTTCAAAGCTCCAAATCACTTAAATTCATTCCATAACATCTATATAGNCTCCTCGAGTCTTTGTTTGTTCTCAACTATCAAATTTGACCCCCGAACACGATCCCAACTTAATTCCTTGAGCTTTTACTCAGACTTCAAAGCTCCAAATCACTTAAATTCATTCCATAACATCTATATAGCTCGGAATCACTCCTACAAGGCATAAAACACGTAGTTAGTGAAAAACACTAGCGATTAAAGCTCAAACTCAATTAAAGTGCAGTAAACTCGAGTGTAATAAGCGACTAAAATACGTAATTATAGCCTATCATCACTTAGTACCATGCAAATTGAAGGTAGAGCTTAGCCTTATGCAGGTAGAGAGGCATGGCTTAGCCTTATGCAGGATCGAGACAGAGCTTAGTCTCATGCAGAAATTCGGGACAAGGCTTAGTCCCATGCAAATTGAAGGCAGAGCTTAGACTTATGCAAGTAGAGATGCAGGGCTTAGCCTCATGCAGGATCGAGACAGAACTTAGTCTCATGCAGAAATTCGGGACAAGGCTTAGTCCCATGCAAATTGAAGGCAGAGCTTAGACTTATGCAAGTAGAGATGCAGGGCTTAGCCTCATGCAGGATCGAGACAGAACTTAGTCTCATGCAGAAATTCGGGACAAGGCTTAGTCCCATGCAAATTGAAGGCAGAGCTTAGCCTTATGCAGATAGAGAGGCAGGGCTTAGCCTCATGCAGGATCGAGATAGAGCTTAGTCTCATGCAGAAATTCGGGACAAGACTTAGTCCCATGCAAATAGAACAAATAATAGATGATAGCAAAGTGTTTCTTAGCTGGAAATGAGTTTGGTATCTTTGTTGTTATGAAGATTGTGATTCCAGCGTGGGCGTATTCCTTGTTCTTGTATTCAAAGAAAAATTGTGAGTTCTATGGGGGGGGGGGGGGGTTCAATTCGTGCCTCCGTCGGCTTGCTTCGCTCGGTCTGAAGATCCTGTTCAAATCACTGGGGGTAGCATTTGCTAAACAGAGTTTATTTCAAAAGCAGGCATGCATAGTTTTCAAAGACGTAGTAAAAATATTTTTTTTTAGAAATTGGTTAAATGAACCAGTGACTATGACACGATCTGAGACATTGCGTCTTCTCTTGCTGTAGAATTTTGAGGGTCCTCCACAAAATTATTCCCCAGTTAGGGGACAAACATTTCTGACTGTTGTATATACTGCGATTGGCTGAACTTGCTTCAGAATTTTGAGGGTCCTCCTCAAAATTCTGCCCCAGTTTATGATTGTGGGAAAAATAGAAAATTTATTGAATTGTGACCAAACCACAGGGCTGCCTACGTATCCCCTCTTAAACGGGAATCATGTCGAGCGTAGTTCAATTTACATCATATGAGGAAACATAAATAGTTTGCACATAGTATCGCTTTACTGCATCTGAATTGATTGGTTTTGGCCAGACTTCTCCGTCCATTTCTACGAGTATGGGGACTCCTCCTAGCAATACTCTGTAAACCATGTAAGGACCTTGCCAATTGGGAGAGTATTTCCCTTTAGCTTCATCTTGGTGCGGGAATATCTTTTTCAACACTGGCTGCCCCGGTGCGAACAATCTCGACTTGACTCTTTTGTTGAAGGCTCTGGACATTCTGTTCTAGTAAAGTTGTCCGTGACATACTACATTCATCCTCTTTCCTCCTATGAGGGCTAGCTGCTCATAATAGCTCCTTATCCATTCTGTGTCGCTGAGCTCAACTTCTTGTATGATTCTCAAGGAAGGAATCTTTACTTCGGCGGGAATAACAGCTTCAGTACCATAAACCAGCAAGTAGGGAGTTTCCCCGGTTGATGTGAGAATTGTGGTACGGTATCCCAGTAAAATGAATGGTAGCTTCTCGTGCCATTGTTTGTGATTTTCTACCATTTTTCTCAGTATCTTGTTGATGTTCTTGTTGGCGGCTTCTACAGCTCCATTCATTTGAGGTCTATATGCTGTGGAATTCTTGTGCTTGATTTTGAAAGTCTTGCACATGGCTTTAATCATATCACTGTTGAGATTGGAGGCATTGTCAGTGATGATGGATTATGGGACCCCAAACCAACAAACAATTCGGTCGCGAACAAAATCTGCAATGACCTTCTTAGTCACAGCTTTGTAAGATGCGGCTTCAACCCATTTGGTGAAGTAATCGATGGCTACCAAAATAAATTGATGCCCATTTGAGGCAGTGGGCTCGATTGGACCAATGACATCCATTCCCCAGGTGGCAAAGGGCCAAGGTGAGCTTGTTGCATTGAGCTCGTTTGGCGGTACTTTTATCATATCTTCATGCACTTGACATTGGTAGCACTTTTGAACATACTGGATGCAATCTGTCTCCATGGTCATCCATAAATAGTCGGCCCTAAGTATCTTCTTGGCCAAGACAAAACCATTCATATGCGGGCCGCAGGTTCCGACATGCATCTCTTCAAGAAACTTAGAGGCTTCTTTCGTGTCGACACACCTCAATAGTCCCAAATGGGGAGTTCTTCTATAGAGGGTTCCTCCGTTGTGGAAAAAATAATTGGACAACCTCCGAAGCATGCGTTTTTAGTATGGTTTGCATGCTCCGGGTATTCTCCTTTTGTTAGGTACTCTTTGATGTCGTGGAACCAAGGCTTCCCGTCCGTTTGTTCTTCAACATGAGCACAATATGCCTGTTGACTATGGATCCTTACTGGGATAGGATCAATGAAGTTTTTGTCTGGATGTTGTATCATCGATGACAAAGTAGCCAATGCATCCGCGAACTCATTCTGAATCCTGGGAACATGCCGAAACTCTATCTTCGTGAACCTTTTCTTCAATTACTGCACATGGTGTAGATATGGAAATATCTTGGAATTCTTGGTGGCCCATTCTCCTTGTACCTGGTGCACAAGCAAGTCTGAATCACCGATTACCAACAGCTCCTGAATATTCATGCCAACAGCCATGTTGAGCCCTAATATGCAATCTTCATACTCCGCCATGTTGTTGGTGCAGGGGAATCTGAGTTTTTCAGATACCGGATAATGTTGTCCAGTTTCTGATACCAAAACGGCTCAAATTGCCGACTCCTTTGACATTCGTCGCTTCGTCAAAGAACATTCTCCAACCGTCGTAGGGCTCAACAATGTCTTCTCCTACGAATAGTACCTCTTCGTCGAGAAAATATGTTTTCAGGGGTTCGTATTCTCCTTCCACGGGGTTTTCAGCAAGATGATCCGCTAGTGCCAGTCCCTTGACTGCCTTCTGAGTTACATAGACAATCTTGAACTCGCTTAACAAGATTTTCCACTTAGCCAGCTTGCCGGTGGGCATGGGTTTCTGAAAGATATACTTCAAGGGATCCATCCTTGATATAAGATATGTTGTATAGGCACAAAAGTAATGCCTCAACTTCTGATCTATCCAGGTCAAAGCACAACAGGTACGTTCCAGTAGAGAGTAACGAGCTTGATAGGGAGTAAATTTCTTACTCAGGTAGTAAATGGCTTGTTCTCAAAATCCTCTACTTCTCTGACGATTTCCTCAGGTATGACATCCTCTTCTTCTGAGTCATTATCCTTTTGTTGCGTTGCCTCATTACATGTCACAGTTTCCGGTTCATGAGATAGGAAATAGTAATGTTGTATAGATAAAGATACGAGAGAAAAATGGTAATAATAAACATCAATTCATTGAAAGCAGAAGAGATTTTCAATAATTTAAACAATGTTTTTGGAATATTAGAAATATTATGTAAAACAAAAATCCAAAAGGGAAATCATTTTTTTCCTTAGAAAACAAAATAAACAATGTTGTTCAGCCTTGCTACCCCAGGACTCGTCGGGCCCTGGATGGTCGGACAACCCAGTTCTTGAGGAATGATCCTCTCTCTACAACTCGGATGGTAGGGCCTTCCTCCTCCTCCTCCTCAATAATTACGCAACAGTCCACATCAGCGTCTTCCAGGAACAGGTTCCTCAAGGCGGCCAATGCTTCCTCCTTCTCTAATCCCCATATAACGTCGCTATTCTGGAAAGTCTGACTCTGGTGCGGTATAGGCTGCTCAAGTGGATAGTACGGACCACTCCATGATGGTGACCAGTCATTGTATTCTTTCCAGGTGTAGTGATATCCCAACCCATAAGTGGTACCATGGCGCTTTGGCTATATTGGCTTGGAGATGCCCTGAAATATTTTACCAAGACCCTTGCCAGGCTCATACTCTCTCCATTCCATCATTCTTGCTATCTTGCTATCCCACCACTTATCTTTGTCGATCGCGTTGACCCGCTCGATATGATGGTAGGTCTCTCCACCTAGCTTTCTTCTATTTCCAACCACCGGGATGGTCTGATGGGTGTAAATGGGGTTGCTTCCATCCCCATGGATAATTACTTCTTGGTGGTTCCACTCGAACTTCACTGTCTGATGCAAGGTTGGCGCTACAGCCCCAGCGGCATGTATCCATGGTCGTCCCAACAACAGATTGTATGATGCAGATATATCCAAGACATGGAACTCGGCATCAAACCACGTAGGCCCCATCTGCAGACAAAGATTAATCTCTCCAATGGTAGCTCTATGAAACCCGTCAAATGCCTTCACATTCATAGTTCCTTCTCGTATTTCATACAGGCCTTTGCCCAACCTCTTCAGTGTTGTCAATGGGAAAACATTGAGACTGGATTCCCCATCGATCAGGACTTTGACAATGAAATTGTCTCCGCATTGCACTGTAATGTGCAGTGCCCTATTGTGATTCAAACCCTCGGGTGGCAGCTCGTCCTCGTGGAAGGTGATTTTGTGGCTTTCCAGCACCTGCCCCACCATGTTGGCCATTTCTCCACCAGTGTTGTTGTTAGGTACATATGCTTCACTCAACACCTTTAAGAGAGCATTCATGTGTGCCTCTGAATTCTGTAGCAGCGACAAGATAGATATCTGAGCGGGAGTCATGTTCAAGTGATCCACGACCGAATACTCCCTCGCTTTTACTTTCCTCCAAAGATCATCCAGACCGGTTTCAATAATGGGCGGTTTGTTGGAGGCCTGCTTACTGGATTCTCCCAAATGTTCTGGTGTATAGACTCTTCCCGTTCTAACCATACCTTGTGCAGCGCCGGATTCTTCCACTTTTGTTTTTCCTTTTCTTCTGGATTCGGCCACATAATCCTAGGGTACAACCTTGGTGCTGAAAGGCGGTGTGGTTGACACTGTCACTGTGAATGGTGTGGCTACTTCCACCTCGAATGGAACAGGTGAAGCTGCGGGACGTGCTACCTAAACTTCAACTGGGACTGATGCGGTTACCTCAACCTCCACTGGCGGCTGTATCTGCACTATAATGGGATTGAGCATGACTGCGGGTTTCTTAGGATTGTCACCCTCTTTGATAAGTCCAATAGATCCATCGGGGTCCCATTCCTCGCCGGTCTCTATCACATTGATACCTTCACCTCTATGATCTGGGAAGGGGTTGTTGCGGATGTTGGGTGTAGCTTCCTTTTCCTGGATGACCTTATTATCAATCAAGGTTTGGATCTTATCCTTCAATGTCCGGCACTCGTCAATGGTGTGCCCTTTTATGCCAAAATGATATGCACAGGTCTTATTTGGGTTGACCCATTGGGATGCATTCTCCATGGCCACAGCAGAGATAGAGTGACGTAACCAGCAGCCTTCAACCTTTCATACAGCTGGTCAATGGGTTCAGCAATGGCAATGTATTATTTGGGTGGCCTGCGATCAAAGTTAGGTCGGGGTCTTGGGTAGTTTGGATGAGTTGAAGGTGACTGAAAGTGAGATGGTTGGGAATTATATGTGTGATAAGCAGTGGCTGGTTTGGAACATCTGGGAGGTGATGGTTGATATGTGGGTGGAGGTGCTTGGTATGCAAGTGGGGAGGTCTGATATATAAGTGGAGTTTTGGGTCCTTGGGCGACCATTACTATTCACGCATCCTTCTTCTTCGATATACCCTCTGACTGCAATACTTTATTCGTGGCCTGCAGTGCCTCGAAGTTTGTCACCATACAACTTTTAATGCCCTCTTCAGTCCTTTCTCCGAGTTTGATGATATTGGAGAACTTATGGTTTTCAATTACCATCAACCTTTCATAGTGCTGGGGGTCCTGTGCTATGACGAAGAACTTGTTCATCTGTTCCTCGTCCAATGTCGGTCTGACCTTGGCTGCTTCTGACCTTCAACGAGTAGCATACTCACGGAAGATCTCAGTAGGCTTCTTCTTTAAGTTCTGGATGTAGAATATATCTGGCGCATTCTCTGTGTTAAACCTGAATCTGTCCATGAAGTCAGACGCCATACTCACTCAGTTGGCCCACTTCTTAGGATCCTGGCTTATGTACCAAGACAAAGCATATCCTGTAAGAATCCTCATGAAAAGCTTCATTCGGATCCTTTCATCCTTCCCGACCCCTACAAGCTTGTCGCAATTAGTCCGTACATAAACCCTGGGATCACCTGTTCCGTAAAAAATTTCAAACTTGGGAGGTTTGTAACCCTCCGACAGTTACACATATGGTTGTATGCATAGGTCATCGTAGTTCGGCCTTCTATCCATTTTCCTCCTTCGACGCCCTAAACCCGACTTGTCAACTTCTTGAGCTCTTCAACCAGGTTCTTAATGAGAATGTCCTTCTCAGCAGATTCTGGCGTATAGGATATGGGTTGAGTAGAGTGAGGTAGGGTCTCCACGTATATAGGGTTGTTTTGGTGACCGGGAGTTTGGGTATAATGGTGATTATTGGTGGAGTTCTGGGGTTCGGTAATGATTTGTGGGGTATTTTGTGGAGTATGGTAGGTGTTTTGCTGGTATTGTGGAGGGATAGTTTGATTTTGTGGTGGGGTTGTATAATGGTGAGGTGCGGGAGGATTCTGTGGGCGCTTGTTAGGTGTGATTTGAGGTGGTGTTGGGTTCTAAGTGTTTGAATGGTTGACGTCCGGGATATTGAGTGTTAGGGATAGGTTTGCTAAGCTCCGGACCTGCTCGAGCTCACCCTGGAGTTCCGGTATTCTCTGTTCAAGCCGTGAAACCGCATCATTTGGGGCCTGAGTACCCCGACCATTAGAAGGTTCTGCATGTTCAACATGTGTATTGTTGTCTTTTCTGGTACTGTTCAAATCATCCATCTTTGCTTTTCCTTTGCCTTTTGGTGGACTAGGAGGAGGAGAAGGTGGAGGGCCCCTGGATCTTGTGTGATAAGCTGATGATGCCAGTATGTGCGAACCAACCTTTGGGGAATGAGAATAATCAAAAAATAAAGAAAGGAAAACAAAAAGGTAGCCAAGTCAGTAAGAGTTCTCAAAAGAGTATTTGCAGTATTTAAACACATATTGCGAAAATATAAATCCGCGTCCTAATTTGGGAGTCTCGTTGTGACCGAGGTAGGCCTTAAGAGAAGTTGATTTGGAGAACTTAGGTTCCTATAAATGCCTCATTTCATTAATATAAAAATAGACGAATCCCAAAATGACACTAAGATAATAAAGATAAGTCACTAATTACACTTGGCCTTATTAAAAATAAATGAATCCCCCGGCTTGATCTTTCTAACTCCCTAGACCATATTCCCCAGTTCGCGCAGGCCCAGCACCAGGTAGACTCTTTCTAGATGTCCTCCCTCGCTTCCTTCAGCATTATGGCAGTCGTCGATCCTCTTTCTTATCTTTCCCTCCAGCTCCATCAAACCCTTCTACAAATATTCTAACCTTTCATTGGAGGTGATGTTGATACCCAATTTTTCCTTGAATTATTTTTATACCTGCATATATACCTTCCAAAACAGTTTTATAACAATTGGTATTTTTCCATAATTTTCTCATATTTTTATTAATTTATTTCTAATTTATCTAGTACTTTTATATCCAGTAATTAATCATAAATTGCATTACAAATGATTTCAAAATATTTCTTGGCTTAATATATCATTTTTGATCCTATTAAGATTTATATTTCACAAATTAGCCAAATTGCATTATTTGGCTATAATCGCAATAACTTTGCAATTATAGCCAAACAATATATTTTGTGCTATTTTTACTCAATAGTTAGTCATCTGTATTTAAATACTAATTAATCATTTTAATTTATCTATTAAGCATCAATTTCATTTTTTTATAATTATTAACCATTTTTATAAATTATTTATCTATTTTTTTGGGGTATTTAACAATTAGCCACTTTTAATTTCAATCCTAGCCTAATTAAATCCGGGCCCCTACCCATTTAATTAGCCCAAATAACTCAGCCCAGTCTTTAATAAATACCCGACCCAATCCCCCATTCAATCTGAGCCGTTGATTAATTCAACTCAACGGCCCAGATTAACCTTTTCCTTAATTAACCCCTAAACGACTACCCCCCTCTCTCATTTCCCCCGCTTCATTCTCACCCTTCTCTCGATCTCCCTCTCTCTGGTTCTCTCTAGAACCTCCCCCCCCCCC
>ML297943.1:0-12338 GCA_005239495.1 Nicotiana undulata | reverse complement strand
ATCTCACAATGATCACAACACTGCAATCTATTATCAGCTAAGAATTTCTATTGTCATTTATTTAATTCTTGCATAAGGCTACTATTCTGCCTTCCGAGGTTAAGCTCTACCTCCATCTGCATTCGCATCTTTGCATAAGTCTACCTTCCTGCCTTCTGAGACTAAGCACTATCTCCATCTGCATTGTTGCATAAGGCTACCTTTCTTCCTTCCGAGGTTAAGCTCTACCTCCATCTGCGTTCGCATCTTTCCATAAGGCTACTATTCTGCCTTCCGAGACTAAGCACTGTCTCCATCTACATTCTTGCATAAGGCTACCATTCTGCCTTCCGATACTAAGCACTATCTTCATCTGCATCCTTGCATAAGGCTACCATTCTGCCTTCCGAGACTAAGCACTGTCTCCATCCGCATTCGCATTCTTGCATAAGGCTACCATTCTGCCTTCCATCCTGCATAAGGCTACCATTCTGCCTTCCATCTTGCATAAGGCTACCATTCTGCCTTCCATCCTGCTAAGGCTACCATTCTACCTTCCGAGGTTAAGCTCTACCTCCTTTTGCATAACGCTATTTTTCTGCCTTCCGAGGCTAAGCTCTGCCTCCAATTTACTTTTCGAGACTAAGCGATGTCTCAAGCATTATTTAATTCACTTTACTTTCGGGCTAAGCTATGACCTTCAATTCGCAAGGCTAATCTCTGTCTTGTCCGCATCATATTATTGCATTTTTCATGGGCTGAAATATCGCCAACCTGTCCGAAGGCGTCATCGTTCGGAGGCACCATCTTCATGGCCCGAGAACACCATGCCATGGCTTAAGGATCTCTCTCAAATTTTGCATATCATTATTCAAAGGCGTCATGGTTCGAAGGCACCATCTTCATGGCCCGAGAACATCATTTCATGTTCTGCGAATCCTGCATCAAGCAATCCATGGCCCAGGACATCATGGTCCAAGGACGTCATCCTTAACCGTCCGAAGACAACATTCATGGTCCGACGTAAACTTGCATCATGTTTAATTCTATGCACAATATATGCTGGTATTGTTTATTTGCAGGTAATCCGGCGAGCAACAACCATCCTAGCAGGAGAGGTCCCGCTCCAGTTTCCCTAACCATCCCGTAAACCGTTCATTCATCCAGCCTATATGTTGCGTCCGTTCTTGTAAAACTGCATCGGTATACCTCACCGATGATTCATGAACTACATACGGCTTGATTCCTGTAAAACCAGGGATATGTAGGCAACTCAGAAACCAAGGTGCGGCCTAAATATCTTCAAACCGTTTCACTCTGTCAAAATTGGCCATCATATCTTTACCCGACAACTCTTTCATCCTTCCCGGGTAAAGAGGGGCAGCTGTTGATACCCAATTTTTCCTCTAATTATTTTTAAACCTGCATATATACCTTCCAAAACAAGTTTTATAACAATTGGTATTTTTCCATAATTTTCCGATATTTTTATTAGTTTATTTCTAATTTATCCAGTACTTTTATATCGAGTAATTAATCATAAATTGCATTACAAATGATTTCAAAATATTTATTGGCTTAATATATCATTTTTTATCCTATTAGGATTTAATTATTTTACAAATTAGCCAAATTGCATTATTTGGCTATAATCGCAATAACTTTGCAATTATAGCCTAACTATATATTTTGTGCTATTTTTACTCAATAGTTAGTCATATGTATTTTAAATACTAATTAATCATTTAATTTAATCTATTAAGCATAAATTTCATTGTTTTATAATTATTAACCATTTTTATAAATTATTTATCTATTTGTTGGGGGTATTTAACAATTAGCCACTTTTAATTTCAATCCTAGCCTAATTAAATCCGGACCCCTACACATTTAATTAGCCCAAATAACTCAGACCAGTCTTTACAATATACCCGGCCCAATCCCCCATTCAATCTGAGCCGTTGATTAATTCAAATCAACGGCCCATATTAACCCTTTCCTTAATTAACCCCTAAACGACTACCCCCATCTCTCTCATTTCCTCCGCTTCATTCTCACCTGTCTCTCTATCTCCCTCTCTCCGGTTCTCTCTATAACCTTCGCCCCCCCCCCGTCCGAGCTCTGTCTCTCTTCTCCGACCACCTCCCCTGCCGGAAACCATGGGGTTCTCACCCCGCCTCGACCCTGAGGCTCCGCCTTTTACGTTTGTGTCATTGATGAGGGTTTTCAAGAGACCCAGAGGCAGTAACTCCCACCCATGGCCTTTCACGTCGTTCTCCGGCCATCTACGACCGTCCGAGTAAGATTTCTTTATTTTCCAGCTAGAACCAGTGGTTCTTTAGCCCCGATTCTCCTTCCCTTTGGGTTGTCTCTGCGAAACCCTAATTATCAGGCTCTGATTTCCATAGATCTATAACAGATCTTGGCTTATTCCGAACTATTTTAGTGTTTTTAAAAGGTTTTCCGACTTTTTATGAAGTGACTCTTCATCTTCAAACTAGGGTTTCCAAACCTCTTTTCAAAAATGGTTTCCCTTCAGATTGCAAGTATTATTTTATGATTTTTGTTATGTTTAAGCTTTATTTGAGCTTTCTCCCTTTGTGTCTGAGTTATTTCGTTAAAAAACCCCAAGTCTTAGAGTTAATATGTGATTCTATGTTCGTTTTGAGTATGTGTTCGATTAGTTTGCATATGTGTTTGCTTCTCATGAACATCCTGTGATTCTGTGGCTTTTACCCTATGTTGCTTGATTAGGGTTTCTGATTTCGATCATTCTTGCCTATATCATGATTATTCTGTTAATTTGGGCTACGCTCTATATGAATCCCTATTTTTTGTGATTTTACCCTACCCGGCTTCGTAGGGTTTCTGATTTTTATGAGTTTATTTCGTTTGTTCTCATAATTTTTGCTAATGTCTCCTAAATAAGTAATACTTTCTATTTGTGATTCCCTGAATCCTTGTGATTAATTTCTCACTGATCTAGCATGATATTCTCTATTGATTTTTTGACTTGTGAAATATTTTCTGACCTTATTCCATGGTCAATTATACTGTTAACTAATTTTGAGCATTTTCCTTAATTAAAGCATGATGAACCTAGTCTCTATTACGTGTGATATGCTTGTATTGTACCTATGTTGTTGCCTTTGTTGATTATGCCCAGCCTCATACGATTCTCTTGCCTTATTTACCACTTGTCTATTACCGTTAGAGTTGGACTCCTTAATTAAAGGAAGTCCTTACTGATTTTATTCTAATTGGTACTTATTTCTATAATTACTACTGAATTGTGATTCTTGCCTTATTCTCTACTTAATTTTAAACTATAAATACACTGCCCTCTTCATTAACATAACAACGAACACACACTGGTTCAATAACTCTCTCTCACAACTAAAAACTTTTTGCTCTCTTTTCTGTGCTACTTATTATTGTTCTAAGTTAGCCGGCTGCAAGACAAAGCTAATTATTGTGCCCTCCTATCCTCTACTTTGTGTTTACTGTCTTCTTCACTCGTATGTTCTAATTTTAACTCCAGTTCCCAAACCAACATGTTTCTTATGCTGCTCCAATTAATTATATTTCTAATATGCTTCTATCTACTATTTTGTTGTTCAACATGTAATTGAAATCTTTTGCTTCATCTAGTATGCTAAGTTATGCCTTGCCTTTTATGATCAGCATATTTTTTATGAACTTGAAACCTGTTTCAATGAGACTCTACTCTATTTCTATTCTTGTACACTGGTTTTTTAGTTAGAGTATGCCTCCACTGACACTACCTTAAGTTGTGTTGATGATGTTATGTCTAGTATAAATCTTATACTATGTTGTATACCAATCCCATGAGCCCCTCAAGAGCTTCTGATTCTATACCTATGTATACTTCTGTCTGTTACATGTTCATTACTCTGTGCTTTATGTGTGTCCCCAACCCTCCATTGCTCATGTGTGAGGTTTTGTGTTGATGAACTTGTCCTGGTTCTATGATCTTTGGATGTTGCTGGACTTATCATTGTCCTGTATTCAGTATGCCAATTACCCTTTCAAAACTATTTTTGAATTAAAAGACTCTCCTTGTTAATTTCACAAAACTATTTCAAACAAGTCTCTTTTCAAACTATTTTCCTAGTTAAATCTTCTCAAAATTATGTCAAGCACTCTCACTCTACTCTTAGACCCTTAAGTTCTGCCTCCTTAATGTGTGACTGCTTTGGGACCCTTGAGCTCCCTCTAAACTCTGACATACTACGGTTGGCCCTTCCACACTGCACATGCTCTACCATGGTTATAAAATCTGGGTGTGAGCACTGCTTTGGGACTCTTGAGCTCCCTCTGAACTCTGATACACCCAGATTATGAGAAAGGTTGTGAAACACAATTTGGCATTGAGGATATGAAGATCTGGGCCTATATTACAGGCTCTCTATAGACAACTTCTTATTTTTCTTATTTCAATTATGTAATTCATGCTCAATGGTATGTAATAACTATTTGTAAACAACTCTGGGGTTGGATAGTGAAAAAAAGGAGGGTAATATATATGATGTAGTGTAGCCAAGGGTAGAAACCATTCTCCTAGGTTTACGTTTCTTCTGTGCGCAATAGAATTCATGTTTAGGAATAATACACACAAAGTATGCTATGCATTAGATACCATGTTCCCTAGGATTCATATATACTGTTTTCAGCATCTCATCATTACTACCATCACTTAGAAATCCCGTCTCTAGGGTAAATAATAACACCAAAATAAACTGTCACTCATGCGACCATGCCTAATAAACGCTGTGATTCTGAGTATGTGGAAATCCTACCCTATGTAAACCTTGCATGTCCTGAAAGCATTTAGAAATCCTGCCTTAATGATTCTGCAAATGCATCACTTCGTATCTCTTGCATTAGACACCATGTCTTAGGATTTCTTTCATGCTCAATGACACATAGCCTAATTACAGGTGCATAAAAGAATATGAAACAATCCAGCCCGTTCTAACAACTGGTAATAACTCCTGTATATTCTGCAACNGGAGGGTAATATATATGTTGTAGTGTAGCCAAGGGTAGAAACCATGCTCCTAGGTTTACGTTTCTTCTGTGCGCAATAGAATTCATGTTTAGGAATAATACACACAAAGTATGCTATGCATTAGATACCATGTTCCCTAGGATTCATATATACTGTTTTCAGCATCTCATCATTACTACCATCACTTAGAAATCCCGTCTCTAGGGTAAATAATAACACCAAAATAAACTGTCACTCATGCGACCATGCCTAATAAACGCTGTGATTCTGAGTATGTGGAAATCCTACCCTATGTAAACCTTGCATGTCCTGAAAGCATTTAGAAATCCTGCCTTAATGATTCTGCAAATGCATCACTTCGTATCTCTTGCATTAGACACCATGTCTTAGGATTTCTTTCATGCTCAATGACACATAGCCTAATTACAGGTGCATAAAAGAATATGAAACAATCCAGCCCGTTCTAACAACTGGTAATAACTCCTGTATATGTATATTCTGCAACACTTAGAACTGCATGCTCTTAGGTGTAACAACCTTAAAATTGTTAACAATTCTGATAATTGTTACGCATGACCCTACGCCTAGGCAAGCCTTAGGTAATCAACCTTGAAATAAAAACTGGGACTATCCTTTGTGATTACTGTCTAACTATCAGCATGCTTAAAATCAGTAGGAAAAACTGATTAAGACTTCCTCTCTGAGTTATGCAACAAAACCGCTTCTTGTTATTGTCACTTAGATATCATGCTTTAGAATCTGAATTAAAACCAAGACCTTAATTGTGTTTGAGTCATGCTGATTCTTTGTATTACCTGTGGAGGTACTTGAGCCCTTTCCTGTTTATATGTTATCCCCATATCTGCAGTCCTATCTGTTTTTCTATATGTTGCCTTAGTATTTTACCTTTAAAACCTGAGGGTCTGCCTAGAACCTCCCTCATAGGATAGAAGTCCTAAATTCCTCCGGGCTAATAGGAAGGGACGGATAATAGCATGCAATAGAGGTCGTGACCAACAATCGCTCTAATTACCTTTACAGGGTGGTAAAAGGTAGATATGGATATGATGACCGATGAGCTAATACCACGTGTAGCCCCTCTTTGAGGAGTGTCATACCGGGTATTGCATTGATGTGATCCATATGACAAACAAACCTAGGATACTCCTACTCTATATACATGTTTAGACTATAATCCTTTTCAAAATCTATTAGCTATTAAATATTTGCAAACTAGTAACATATGTGTGCTTAGGCTTTGAGCATTTCAAAATCCCCTACTATTTGGACATTAATTGTTTACCTGCTAGTTGTACAAATTAAAATATGCTATTTGGCCGGGAACCACACTTGTGGATCCTGAGAGGTGCCTAACACATTCCCCTTAGGATAGTTTCAAGCCCTTACTCTGTCTCTGGTTGTAAAACTTAGTTGTAAATGAACCCCAATACATGCCCTAACGCACCTTAAAATCGTTAGGTGGCGACTCTTCAAAACATGCAAACCCCTTTCCCAAAAGGAATGAGTTGTCCCAACCAATGTCATAGACCCTTTTAACCGGCCCCGAAAGGAGTGTCGGGAAAAAGGGGGCGCGACAGCATGGCGACTCTGCTGGGGAGTTCAGGCTTTTACCATTTCAAATTGCTTTGTGAATTTGTACCTCTTCCTATGTGCAATTACTTGTTTATTTCCTTTAAGCATTTAATTTTTCTCAAAAGCAACTGACATATATTTCTTGTTTCCTCCCTTTGTAACCGTTTTTAAATTATAAACTACTGTATTTATTGCTTTCATAAATGTGCAAATACGTGACTACATGTTTACCGTTTATTGCATTATTCATGATGCAGGATTCATACTCCACTCTTGCCAGACAAAATCCTATAGCAACGCTTGATGAGTGGTTGCGCCCTTCCTATATCATTACCCCCTAAATTTGGAAAGGCTTATTTGCGGTAAACTTAGTCGATCAGCGGTGCAGTCGACGGTTCCGTGCCTTTCCCCCTTGAGTTGTCCGCTCAAGGGTACCGGTCTAAAACCCCATAGAAACCTTACTCCATTATAATGTTGCATGCATCATGGTCAAACCTAACCAGGCTAACGTGTTGTCCGCACAATAGCCTTTAAGATAGCCTTGTCCAAAAGTCCACTGGGTTTCCATAAACCCAAACGGACATCATCACGTTCTGTGCATTTATTTGAAGAATTAAATGCTTCATGCTAATCGTTGATGTTAAATAGTCGAGTCTAGTGGGGTTCAGGTCCTAACCTTGTTTTCCTTGCAAAAATATGAGGCACGAAGTCCCCAGATTCAGCATGGTCACCAACATCCACCCAAAATTGCTGAGTTGGTGGGAAGATCTACATTCTAGTGACAAAATGCTCGTCAAGAAATATCTGGGTAATCTACCATCCCTCCTGGATATCCAGCCTAACAACATGATGATAGAGGTTGCTACCCTATTCTGGGACTGTGAAAGGGACATCTTCCGCTTTGGGGACATCGAAATGACGCCATTGTTAGAGGAAATAGGAGGATTGACCGGTCTAGTTCGGGAAACTCCAGGTTTGCTAATGCCTGAAAATCGCACCAGCAAGGGTTTCTTAAAGATGATGAGTTTGAAGAAGAACGCATAGTTGGGATGTATGAATGAATCATACATACCTTTTGATTCCTTGTATGAAAGGTACGATCATAGCAAATCATATCGTACCTTCCATGATGAATTCACCATCACATCCTTGGGACACATTCACCGTAGGGTGTTCGTTTTCATGGTTTGTTTCCTGGACCTGATTGTATTTCCAATGAAAAGAAAGAATCCATACTAGGTTGGCTATGGTAACCAAGACACTAATGGAGGGAATTGGTGGGCAGAACTTCAACATCGTTTTGCTATGATCATTTCAGACATATACCGAGCCTTAGAGAAATGCCAAAGAGGAGCGAAACACTTCGAGGGCTGCAACTTATTGCTACAACTCTGGCTCCTAGAACATCTCCAAAGGGGCCAGTACCGACAAGAGTTTCAGCGAAGGGCGTGGAATAACCACATCGCTTTCCACCATCCAAAGCGAATGACTTACATCCCCGACATGTTTGCACAGCCTGAGAATGCCAAAGAGTGGGTTGAGTTCTTCGATAATCTGACTCAGGAACAAGTCCAATGGATGTTCGAGTGGTTTCCGATAGAAGAGTTCATCGTCCGGTCTAGAGATGCACCCTTCCTGATACTAATTGGCCTGAGAGGAACATATCCTTACGTCCCTCTCCGGGTTATGAGACAAGCGGGTAGGAAGCAAGTCATACCAAGGGTCGACAAGATGAGTCATTTCCGGGATGACTTCCAGAATGATGATATCCCTCACAAATGCCACACTCAACACATGTGGCACTGCAAGATCGTAATGGAGAAAGACACCATTGAGCCAGACAGATATCACATTGGCTGCACCCCTTTCTATTCGGGTTGGTTGGAAGATAATTGGGATGGTCTGGGCAAACCGGGGTTCATCCGAGGTCACAGTATCATAGACGAAAAGGCCGAGGCTCAGGTCAAGTATAATCAGCTACGCAAAAGGATCCGTGAATGCGAGAGTGAGCACCGCGAGATACATGAGTCCAACAAGAAACTGATTGAGGAATGGAAAGACATGTCCATCAGCACCAATAGAAAGCTGGGATACTTAGAGCGAGGCATAGTCAAGCTGGAGGGCAAATTCATCAAGAGGGTTGAAGACTGTCAAAAGGCTGAAGGGACCGAAGGTAGACATCTAGCCAGAGCATACCTACTGCTAGGACTCCGCGAGCTGGGGAATCTGTTCGAAGGAATCAAGGATGCCGATTTTGGGGAAGGTCCTTCTGGGACCAAATAGATAGGAATTTCCTTTTTCGTTTTATTGATGTAATAAGGCCAATGTCCATTAGTGACTTTCTTTCTTGCTTATTTAGTGTCGTTTTAGGATTCGTCTATTTTTATCAATGAAATGAGGCAATTAGCATTTCAAGTTCGCCAAATCAATTTGTCGCTAGGCCTACCTAGGGCACAAAGAGGTTCCCAAATTAGGACGCACTTTACATTTCTGCACTATGTGTTTAAATACTTCAATACTTTTCATAATCCTCGCTGACTTGGTAACCTTTTGTTTTGTTTTTGTTTTATTTCTTTTACTATTCCCCTCCCCAAAGGTTAGTTCGTGTACTCTGGCATCATCATCCTATCTCACAAGATCCAGGGGCCCTCCACCATATCCTCCTCCTAGTCCTCCCAAAGGCAAGAACAAAGGCAAGAAGAAAATGGAAGATTCAAGCAACATCAGAAAGGAGAAAACAGTCGAACGGGTAGAGGCCACTGATGGCCAGGGTATTCGGGTTCCAAATGAAACTGTGTCGCAACTTGAACGAAAGTTGATGAAATTCCAAGAATAGATGGATCAGGTTCGAAATCTGGCAAACCTGTCATTCACCCTCAGCGTCCCAGACGTCAACCTCCCCAACATTCAGAATCCTACACCTCCTCAAAATATCCCAAAATAGCAAAATCATCCCGCAGCTCATCATCACATCACTCCACCAAAGAACCAAACCCTCCCAACACGATGTAACACCTGCCATACTCCAAAGAACACTCCACTACTTATCCTGGAACCTCAAAACTCCACAAACGACCATTTCCACACCCATGCACCAGGCCACCACCACAATCCTATCTACATTGAGACCATGCCACACTCCACTCAACCTATCTCATACACACCTGAGTTTGACGAAACGGATCTGCTCATCAGGAACTTGGCCGAGGAACTTAAGAAGGGAGCAAGGGAGTTGAGGGGCTGAACTATGAGGACCTCTGCATACAGCCCGATGTTGAACTGTTTGAGGGGTACAAACTTCCTAAGTTCGAAATGTTTGATGGTACAGGTGATCCAAGGGTCCATCTGAGGACCTACTGTGACAAGCTGGTTGGAGTGGGGAAAAATGAGAGGATCCACATGAAGCTGTTCATGAGGAGCTTGAAAGGAGATGCATTGTCTTGGTACATCAGCCAAGATCCCAAGAAGTGGTCAAATTGGGTAAGCATGGCATATGACTTCATGGACAGGTTCAGATTTAATACAGAGAGCGCACCAGACGTGTTCTACATCCAGAATTTGAAGAAGAAGCCCACAGAAACATTTCGCGAGTATGCTACTCGCTGGAGGTCCGAAGCTGCTAAGGTCAGACCCCCTTAGATGAGGAACAGATGAATAAGTTCTTTGTACGGTCTCAGGACCCACAATACTATGAGCGATTGATGGTGATTGAGAACCATGAGTTCTCCGACATTATCAAATTGGGTGAAAGAATCAAAGAAGGTATTAAAAGTGGTATGGTCACAAATTTTGAAGCCTTGCAAGCTACGAATAAGGCTTTACAGTCCGGTGATGTGTCCAAGAAAAGGGACATGGGAGCCGTGATTGCTGCACAGAGAACCAAATCTCCCTCAAATACCAAACTTACCCGACACCTTCACTCACATATCAGCCAACCCCGAATTACAAGGCACCCTCACCGTCATACCAAGCTCCACCACCAACTTATCAATCATCTCCACCACCTACATATCAACCTCCTTCACCCAGATACTCCCAACCCACTCCTGTTTACCACACTTAAACTCTCAGCCATCCCATTATCAATCACCCCCCGCACGCCAAAACTTCCCTAGACCTCGACCTAATTTTGATTGCAGACCTCCAAAACAATATACCGCATCGCCGAACCTATTGACCAGTTGTATGAGAAGCTAAAGGTTGCTGGTTATGTCACCCCCATCCCTGCTGCAACCCCTGAAATCCTTCCCAGTGGGTTAACCCAAACAAGTTTTGTGCATACCACTCCGGCATGAAAGGATACACCATCGATGAATGCCGCTCTTTGAAGGACAAGATACAATCCTTGATTGACAACAAGATCATCGTGGCGAAAGAATCCGCTCCAAATGTCCGCAAAAATCCTCTTCCAGACCATAAGGGTGGAGGAATCCACATGATTAAAATAGAAGACGACTGGGACCCCGAGGGATCGATCGGGTTGATCGTGGAAGGCGATGACCCAATGAAACCGGCGGTCACTCTCAATCCAATCATAGTTCAGATTCAGTCGGCTGAGGGTGCTGAGGTAGATATGGCTATACCTCTTGAGTTTGAAGCAGCGCCACCCATAAAGACACCAGCACCAATTGAGGTCGAATTCATGCCTCCGGCAAATGCACCCGCACCATTTGAGGTTGCAGTCCTACCACCTAAGGCACATGTTCCGTTCGAAGTGAGGGTAGACGCACCGATTACATTGGCGATATCAACCACGCCACCCTTCTATACAAATGTTGTACCATGGGACTATACAGCCGAGGCAAGAAGGAAAGGAAAAGTCAAGACTGAAGAAGCTATCGCGGCATAGGGTATGACAAGAACTAATAGAATCTACACACCTAAACATCTGGCGGAATCAAGCAAACAGGCTTCCAATCGGCCACCCATTATCGAGACAGGTCCGGACGACCTTTGGAGGAAGGTACATGCCAAGGAATATTCGGTCATCGACCAGTTGAACAAGACGCCAGCACAGATATCGATTTGTTCCTTGCTGCAAAATTCCGAGACACACATGAGTGCTTTGTTAAAAGTGTCGAATGAAGCATATGTGCCGAATAATATCACTAGTGGGGAAATGGCCAATATGGTAGTCCAAGTGTTGGAAAGCCATAAGATCACCTTTCACGAAGACGAGTTTCCACCTGAAGGGCTGGGTCACAACAAAGCACTGCACACCATTGTGAAATGCGAAGACTATTTCATCACCAGAATTCTGATCGATGGAGGATCCAGTCTCAATATATGTCCGTTGATAACACTCAAGAAATTGGTCAAAGGGTTGTATGAGATAAAAGATGGAGCAATCAATGTAAAGTCTTTCGATGATTCTCAGAGGTCCACCATTAGTGAGGTTAGTCTATGCCTGCAGAGACCAACTTGGTTCGAGGTTGACTTTCAAGTAATAGATGTACCAGCGTCCTACAACCTGCTATTAGGACGGCTATGGATACATGTTGCTGGGGCTGTAGCATCAATGCTGCACCAGGCAGTGAAGTTTGAATGGAACCACCAGGAAGTGAACATTCATGGCGACGGTAACAACCCTATTTACAGTCGCCAGACTATTCCGGCGATCGAGGGAAGAAGGAAGCTAGGTGGAGAAACCTACCACCACATTGAACGGGTTAATGCCATAGATAAGGACAAATGGTGGGATAGCAAGATCGCAAGCATGATGAATTGGCGAGGG
>ML297941.1:31120-60280 GCA_005239495.1 Nicotiana undulata | reverse complement strand
TGTGTACCGAGAGGACTACCTGTGAGAGTTGCATAATACATACATGGCACTTAATTGTTATTTTCGGATATTGTTACTGATATACTTGATTATTCCTGAAATATTTTTTTTTTCTTTTGAACCATGATTTACGGAGGTTGAGTTCGTCACTACTTCCTCAGACCGTAGGTTGTTTTCGTTACTTACCTGCACACTATGTGTGCAGATCCAGGTGCACCGAGATTTGTTGCGGAGCGGTGATAGCAGCTATTCTCTCAGAGTCGATGAGGTAGCAGCTGGCGTTCGCTGTCCCGTCCCTCTTTTCCCTATTGTTCCCTTATGTATTAGTACTTTGAAACTTAAAACTTCAGTGTTATTATTCTCAGTTGTATTGATGTTAGTAGCTCATGACTGCGTGACTCCAGATCCTAGGGTGATTGTTGGANCGTAGGTTGTTTTCGTTACTTACCTGCACACTGTGTGTGCAGATCCAGGTGCACCGAGATTTGACGCGGAGCGGTGATAGCAGCCATTCTCTCAGAGTCGGTGAGGTAGCAGCTGGCGTTCGCTGTCCCGTCCCTCTTTTCCCTATTCTTCCCTTATGTATTAGAACTTTGAAACTTAAAACTTCAGTTTTATTATTCTCAGTTGTATTGATGTTAGTAGCTCATGACTGCGTGACTCCAGATCCTAGGGTGATTGTTGGAGCCCATTTCTTTTGTTAGGCTGTTTAAATGATTTAAAATGTCAGTATTTCTATAAATTGAGCTAATGGTGAGTAAATTTCTCTAGTAAATGAATTGAGTATTGTTTTAACGGTTGGCTAGCCTGGTTCCACGACGGGCGCCATCACAACCCGAAAACGGGTCGTGACAATCTCACGGCAGCCTTCCGGCTCAGTTATCTATGATAGTATGACATGCAAAGATACGTTATATTGGTACTCGGTTGAATAAGGTACTAGGTGCCCATCGCGGCCCATCTGTGATGACCCAAAAGGTCATCTTGTGTAAATTTAGCAAAAACACTATGTTTCGAGGCCCGAAAGCCTCAGTTAATCTCACCTTGATGTGCGTGCATAGCCCAAGCGTAGCCGGGAAGCTTTTATGTGAAAACTTGATAAAGAATTGAATTTATAATAATTAATTGATTAAAGTTGACTTTGGTCAACATTTTTGATAAACGGACCCGGACCCGTGATTTGATGGTCCCGGAGAGTTCGTAGGAAAATATGGGACTTGGGCGTATGCCCGAAATCGAATTCCGAGGACCCAAGTCCGAGTGAAAATGAACCTCGATGTGAAACCTGTGTTTCTGGGCCCGTATTATGGTTTCGGAGCCCGTAACAGGTTCAATACGTGTTATTTAAGTTATCTGTGAAATTTGGTAAGGAACGAACTTGATTTGACGGGTTTCGGATCATAAATGGGAAATTGAGAGTTAATGAAGTTTTGAGGATTTTCATAGAATTTGAAATTTGGTTTGGAACGTGATTTTATGTTATCGAGGTCCGAATGTGATTCCGAGACCGGGAATGGTTCCGTTATGTCATATATGGCTTGTCCGCAAAATTTGATGTCATTCCAAGTCGTATAGGTCGGTCCGGCGCATGTTTATAAAAATCAAGAACTTGAAGTTTCTTAAGTTGTGGTTTTAGGGGTTTTGGGGTGTGATTTTAAATTTTAGCATTATTTTGAGTGTTTCGTGGGCTCGAACAAGTCCATATAATGATTTGAACTTGTTGATATTTTTGGACGGGGGCTCAGGTGGGCCCAGGTGCCTCCAGGACCCCCCAACGGGGCTAAAAACCAGCTAAAACAACTATTGGTGCTGTTGTTGCTGGTGTGACCGCAGGTGCGGTTGCCCAGCCGCAGGTGCGGGGCCGCAGGGTGCGGAGGTTCCGCATGTGCGATTCTTTTTCCGCAGGTGCGGGACCACAAGTACGACACCCAACTCCGCAGGTGCGACCCCCAACTCCGCTGGTGCGAACCCAACCTCCCAGCCCTTTTCCGCAGGTGCGGCCATTTCTTCGCAGGTGCGGTCCCAAGGTCGCAGGTGCGGAAACCCCTGTAGGCAGCCTATATTTAAGTGTCAAAACTCGGGTTTCCTTCATTTACACCCATTCCAACCTCCATTGAAGGGTCCTAAGAGCTAGAAAAACCATTCCTCGACCCACTTCCAGTAGAGGTAAGTAATTTCACTCTATTTTTACTAGTTTAATTCATGAATTGTCAAGGGGATTAACTACTAAATCTTAGAAAAATGTAGGTTTTAAGTAGTATATTGGATTTTTGGAAATTTGATGAACTATCCAATTAATGCTACTAATTCATGTAGAAACTTCATATTAATGATCCTTAGGCTATGGGTGAGTGATTCCTCCGAGAATTTTCGGGATTCGAGCATGCGGGCCCGGGGTCGAATTTTAGTATTTTTGGAAGAATAGTAGAAAATGTATAATTAGGCTTTGGAATTAGTTTATTGAGTAATTATTGATGTTAATAAATCCATTATGTCTAGATATTATCGCTTCGGAGTTGGATTCAAGAGGAAAGGTTGTGATTGAGGCTTGACTTGCATTTTGGAGCCGAGGTAAGTGTTTGGCCTAACCTTAGCTTGAGGGAATATGTATAGAGTCTCATCTGCTATGTGTAATTCATGTCGAACGTATAGGTGAGGTGACAGGTTCCTATATATTGTGGTCAAGCATGCCCGTAGGTCAAACGTGATGAATCATACCGTGTTCTTAATATTCTCTGTATTATGAGCAATTGGTGATTTAGAAATGATACCTTGATGTTGTTTCATGACATGGGGATTATTGTGTTATTTGTTTCAGCTGAGGCTTTTACTGTTGAAACTGTATTTCTGATGCGAGGTTTGTTATAGCTGAGTCCCTTGCCGGGACAATAGAAATTTATTGAGCATTTCCTTACACTTGAGAATTCTCATTGTTGATGTTCACATTATATTGTTGATTTTATATTATTTATCGCACGAGGGGACATGCCGTGCTGATTATTTATTATTTATCACACAAGGAGACATGCCGTGTTGATCGTTATTATTTATCTTACGAGGGGACATGCTATGCTAATTGTTTATTATTTATCACACGAGGGGACATACAGTGTTGATCGTTTATTATTTATCGCACGAGGGGACATGCCATGCTGATTGCTTATTTTTTATCGCACGAGGGGACATGCCGTGCTGATTGTTTATTATTTATCACATGAGGGGACATGGCATGTTGATCGTTTATTATTTATTGCACGAGGGGACATTCTGTGTCGAGTGTTACTATATATGCACGAGGGGACATTCTGTGCCGAGTGATTGCAAGATTATGCACGAGGGGACATGTCGTGCCTTTTGATGTTCATTATCTGTGTTGATGACGTTAAATTCCTGCTTTTTCCTTTTTACATTTCAGTTATTACCCCGTTCTACCATGGTAGCATTTTGTTTCCCCTTTTTCCCCCAGCATGTTCTCCCCGTATCTGTTTTTACTTGATTATTTCCGTCGATATTTTCCTGTTATTATATAGAATCGCACAGGTACATATATTGTTGTCGGTCCTAGCCTCGTCACTACTTCGCCGAGGTTAGGCTCGACACTTACTCAGTACATGTGGTCGGTTGTACTGATGCTACACCTGCACTTCTTTATGTTGTGCAGACTACACAGCCGGACCCGGTGGTCACTAACGGTCAGAGCATTTCATCAGTTCATACAGGAGACATCGAGGTAGAACCGCAGACGTTCGTGGGCCTTGGCGTCACCTTTTACCCTTCACTTTCAGCTCTGTCTCATCTTATAGTTCAAAGACAGTCATATGTACTTATTTCAGACCTTTGTATTTAGTAATATCTTAGACAGTTCGTGAGTATGTGACACCAGTTCTGAGATATGTATATGGGTTTTATCTCGAAGTTGCTATATTATTTGTTGTAATTTGTTAACATTCATATTGTTGACCATCGATTCCTTAGTTATCTTGTTCGTTTTAGTTGTTAATGAGTTTTATTTAGTTCAATGTTGGCTTGTCTAGCGGGTTCAACGTTAGACGCAGTCATGGCCCAAAGGTGGGATTTCGGGTCGTGACAAGTTGGTATCCAGTTGAGGGGCCGAGGCAGAGCTAGAGCAGGAGCTCCAGTTGAGGACCCACAGGTAGACTTTGCTGGTGAGGTTCCTACTCAGACAGTCCCAGTTGGACCAGCTCATGTCCCAGAGGGGTTCATTTCTACCCCGGTGCTTCAGGACGCTCTAGTCCGCTTGGTGGGACTTATGGAGAGCGTGGCTCAGGTCGGTTTTCTTCCTACTGCACCCGCTGGTTCTCAAGTTGGGGGAGGGACCCAGACTCCTGCTATTCATACCCCAGAGCAGGTTTCCACTCAGTTTCAGACTCCGGCACCTCAGACAGCTGGAGTAGCTCAGCCGGTATTGTGGCACCGGCAGCCGAGGGTGCAACTATGTCAGCAAATGATCTATGGAGACTAGATCGGTTCACCAAGTTATTCACTACTACATTTTCTGGTGCACCATCAGAGGATCATTAGGATTATTTAGACAGTTGTTATGAGGTTCTTCGGAACATGGGCGTTGTGGAGTCCAATGGAGTTGACTTTGCTACGTTTCGGTGGTCTGGCGCAGCGAAGACTTGGTGGAGAGACTATTGCTTGACCATACCAGCTGGGTCTGCACCTTTGACTTAGGCTCAGTTCTTTGATTTATTCTTGGGGAAGTTTCTTCCCATTACTCAGCAAGAGGATCTTCGGAGGCAGTTTGAGTGCCTCCAGCAGGGGTCTGTGTCTGTCACTCAGTACGAGACCAGGTTCATCACTCTAGCCAGGCATGCACTTATGATACTTCTCACTGATCGGGAGAGGGTTCGGAGAATAATTGAGGGTTTGGCCCAGCCTATCAGACTTCAGATGGCCAGGGAGACGGGTACTAATATCTCTTTTCAGGATGCAGCCGATGTGGCCAGACGCATTGGGATGGTATTATCCCAGGGTGGTGGTCAGGGGTCTGACAAGAGACCTCGTCATTTCGGCCGTTTCAGTGGTGCCTCATCTGGAGGCAGAGATTCATTTGGTAGAGGTTATCCCCCCAGGCCTTATCAGTCAGCATTCCAAGCATCCGGCAGTGCATCATCAGCCCCCATTAGATTCAGAGTCTTCAAGGTAGTCATTCTGGTCGGCAGGGACAGTTCTAGGGTCAGTATTCTCAGCAGTCCAGGGCTTGCTACACTTGCGGTGGTATGGGGCATATTTCCAGGTTTTGCCCCCGGGGTTTTGCTGGTTCTTAGTATCAGGGTTCCCGTACCATAGTTCCCGCATCAGGTGCACCCTCGCCCCCTCAGCCAACTAGGGGTGGTCGTGGTGCCAGAGGTGGAGGTCAGACTCATAGAGGTGGAGGGCAGGTCATGAGAGGTAGGGGTCAGCCCGTAGTAGGTAGACCTAGAGATGTTCAGGTTGGAGGGACTCCGCCCTGTTGCTATGCTATTCCGGCCAGGCCTGAAGCTGAGGCTTCTGAGGCAGTTATCACAGGTACGGTATCAGTTTGCACCCGAGATGCTTCGGTGTTATTCGATCCGGGTTCTACTTTCTCTTATGTGTCTTCATAGTTTGCCCCTTATTTGAGCATGCCCCGTGATTCCCTGAGTGCTCCTGTATATGTGTCTACCCCGATGGGTGATTCTATGGTGGTAGATCGAGTCTACCGTGCTTGCTTAGTAGTTACTGGTGGGATGGAGACTCATGTTGATCTTTTACTTCTGGATATGGTGGACTTTGATGTTATATTGGGGATGGACGGGTTATCTCCCTATCACGCTATTTTGTACTGTCATGCCAAGACAATGACCTTGGCCTTGCCAGGTGTGCCTCGTTTGGAGTGGAGAGGGACTCCTAGCCATTCTTCTGGCAGAGTTATTTCTTATATGAAGGCTCGGTGTATGGTCGAGAAGGGTTGTTTGGCCTATTTGGCCTAGGATCGTGATTCTAGTGCTGAGGTTCCTTCTATGGAGTCTGTGCCTGTGGTTCGTGAGTTCCCAGAGGTTTTCCCTGCTGACCTGCCGGGTATGCCACCCGACAGGGATATTGACTTTTGTATCGAGGTGGCTCAGGGCACTCAGCCCATTTCTATTTCGCCATATCCTATGGCCCCGCCAGAGTTGATGGAATTGAAGGATCAGTTGCAAGACTTATTGGATAAAGGCTTCATTAAGCCTAGTGTTTCTCCTTTGGGTGCTCCAGTGTTGTTCGTTAAGAAGAAAGATGGCTCAATGAGGATGTGTATTGACTACCGGCAGCTGAATAAGGTTACTATCAAGAACAAGTATCCTTTGCCGAGGATTGATGATCTATTTGACCTACTTCAGGGTGCTACAGTGTTTTCCAAGATAGACTTGAGATCTGGTTACCATCAGTTGAGGATTAGGGCGTCTGATGTACCTAAGACGGCCTTTCGCACTCATTATGGGCATTTCGAGTTCTTGGTGATCGCATACGGGTTGACAAATGCCCTTGCCGCTTTTATGGAGTTGATGAACCGAGTGTTCAGGTCTTATTTGGACTCATTCGTTATGGTTTTCATTGATGATATATTGAGATACACTCGCAGCCGAGAGGAGCATGAGAAGCACCTTAGAGTCGTCCTCCAGACTCTGAGGGATAGTTAGTTGTATACCAAATTTTCTAAGTGTGAGTTCTGGTTGAGTTCGGTGGCATTTCTGGGCCATGTTGTGTCGGCAGAAGGTATTTAGGTGGATCCCAAGAAGATTTTGGCAGTCAGAGATTGGCCTAGGCCCACTTCAGCTACAGAGATTCGGAGTTTCTTGGGCTTAGCAGGTTATTATCGCCGATTTGTGGAGGGCTTTTCATCTATCGCAACCTCGATGACCAGGTTGACCCAGAAGTGTGCCCAGTTCAGGTGGTCAGATGAGTGTGAGGCGAGCTTTCAAAAACTCCATGGTGCTGCTGGGGATCGCCGAAGGAAGCAACTCACCGTGAAGTCAAGTCCACTAGCTCAGTGTCTATCTCCGGTACAATAACCAGAAGCACCGGCCTCAGTACCTCTACAGTTAAGTAAAGAAGTGCAACATGAGTACATATTAAAATAAATATGTACCCAGTGAGTATCCCGCCTAAATTCGAAGAAGTAGTGACGAGAGGTCGACTCGATACTCACTAAGGTCCAACAGTAATAACATATGATAGAATATAATGAAATACAGTAGGCATGTCAGGAAATAAACAAAAAGTATATATCAAGAGCGGAAATCCAAACAACTACTGAATTAAGCAATAATGCACTTTCAAAGGAAGGACCAACAAAACAAAACAATAATCACCAAGTCTTAGATCCGACGTGGCGTACGACCCGCTCCCATAAGGTACCTTCTAAAACCTGTCGTGGCGCGCCGGATCCCATATGTATTACAAATACTTTTCAACTCCGCCGTGGCGTACGGCCCGATCCCATATATATTACAATCACTCTCAAACCTGTCGTGGCGTACGGCCCGATCCCAATAACTTATAAAACTTACTTTCCATGACAAATTCCTTTCAACTCAACAATTTCCATAAAGCCTCAGAGGAACAATACTATACATAACATGATCTCATTGAACATATGGCGTCACAATGAATCATATAAAGCATTACAAGGAAGCATATAAGGCATTACGAGGAAACATATAAGACATGATGTGGGCCTAACTACCCTGACATAACAATGATAGCCGCTACATACGAACTCTCGTCACTTGGTGCGTACGTAGCCCCCAATAATTTACACATAGCATATACATTACCTATGGGGACAATTCCCTCTTACAAAGTTAGGAAGGAGACTCACCTTGTGCCGAATCTACCCCTCGAACCACAAATGCGCCCGAAACTCCAAACTCTACACCCGAGGACTCGCAAATAGCCAAAAGGGGTACAATTAAATCAATGCATGCACAATGTGGGAAGTTATCTTAGTTATTCAACAAAATCGCTATTCTTGAAGAATTCCCAAATTCCAACCCCGGTCCCGCATGTTCAAATTCTGAAAATTCTCGAAGGGATCACTCACCCATAGCCTAAGGATCATTAAGGTGTGATTTCTACTTGAATTCATGGCCTAAAATGGAAAATCACAAAATCCGCAAGAGCCCTAAAATTACTACCTAATTCCATGATATTTGATAATTTAGTAGGGAATTTAACTAGGAATTGATGTTTGAAACTAGTAAAACCATGGAATTTACTTACCTCAATAACAGTGGTGGAAGGTTCCTTGAAGAGATCTTTAAAGACTTGAGGAGGAAGATGAAAATGGAGGAAATAGGCTAAGTCCCGTATTTAATAAAACTGCCAAGGAATTCCTTCACTGCGATCGCGACAAGGGCCCTGCGATCGCGATGGCCAACTGGCCAGACCTCTGCGATCGCGGCAGAGGTCCTGCGATCGCGAAGAGTAAATGTGCCCGGTCCTGGCTTGGCACAATGCGATCGCGAGGATGGGGCTGCGATCGCGAAGTCATGGAGTCCAGCCTTCCGCGATCGCGAAGAGGAAGCTGCGATCGCAAAGAACAATCAGCAACCCAGCCCAATTCCTTCTCCGCGATCGCGACCCACCTTCTGTGATCGCAGAGAAGGAAACCAGACAGCAAAAATCTGGTTTTTCTAACATAGCTCCCGGGGGTCCAAAACTCACCCGAGCCCCTCGGGACCCCGTCAAAAAGCACCGGCAAGTCTGTATTCGTGATACGAACTCGCTCGATCTTCCGCAACGCGAAAAACAACAACGAAACACATAATTCAACCCCAAAACCAAATTGAATCAAACTTAAGAACTTAATATTCTAGAATTCATTTCAATGCGCCGAACCGGCCTATACTACTCGGAATGATTTCAAATTTTACAGACAAGTCGTAAATGACATAACAGAACTATTCTCGGCCTCGGAATTTCATTCGGACCTCGGTAACATAAAATCACATTCCAACCCAAATTTCAAATTCTATGAGAATCCTCAAAATTTCATTAACTCTAAATTTCCCATTTTGATCTGAAACCCGTCAAATCAAGTCCGTTTCTTACAAAATTTCACAGATAACTTAAATAACACATATTGAACCTGTTCCGGGCTTCGATACCATAGTACATGCCCGGCAGCACAGGTTTCACATCGAGGTTCATTTTCATAAGTCTTTATTATTTTCAGAAAACAATTTTCTTTAAAAATTCATTTCTCAGACTTGGGTTCTCAGAATTCGATTACGGACATACGTCTAAGTCTCATATTTTCCTAAGGACCTTCCGGGACCGCCAAATCATGAGTCCGGGTCCGTTTACCAAAAATGTTGACCAAAGTCATTTGTATTCAATTAACTATGATAGATTCAACTCTTTATCAAGGTTCCACATAAAGGCTTCCTGGCTACGCGCCCGGGCTGCTCACGCACATCGAGGTGAGATTAACAGAGGCTTTCGGGGCCTTGGAACACAGTCATAATTAAATTTACATGAGATGACCTTTTGGGTCATCAGAATCTCCCCCTCTAAAACAAACGTTCGTCCTCGAACGGACGTAGAATCGTACATGGAGTGCTGAATAGCTGCGGATACCTGCTCCGCATGTCCTCCTCGGACTCCCAAGTCGCCTCATCGACTGGTTGGCCCCTCTATTGGACCTTTACAGCAGAAACTCTGTTAGACCTCAACTGGCGGTCCTGCCTATCAATAATAGCAACTGGCTCCTCCTCGAAGCCCAACTAGTCCTGCCTGAAATCAATCACGTGAGTGAAATTGGCATGATATCTCCGGAGCATGGATACATGAAAAAACGAATGAACTCCTGAAGGCGGGAGGTAAAGCGAGCTCATAAGCAACCTCCCCGACTCGCCTCAACACCTCGAAAGGACCTATAAACCTAGGGCTCAGCTTGCTCTTCTTCCTGAATCTCATAACGCCCTTCATCGGCGAAACCTTCAACATAACCTTATCTCCCTCCATAAATGCTACATAATGCGCCCCGCTGATCTGCCTAACTCTTCTGTCTGGACTGAGTTGTGCAGAGTCTCTCCTGAATAATCTTCACCCTATCCAAAACATCTCTCACCAGATTTGTGCCTTATAACTTGGCCTCGCCAGGCTCAAACCACCCGATGGGAGAACGACATCACCGACAATATAAAGCCTCGAATGGAGCCATCTCGATGCTGGACTGATAACTTTTATTGTATGCAAACTCCGCCAAAGGCAAGAATTGGTCCCACTGACTGCCAAAATCAATCACACAAGCCCTGAGCATATCCTCCAAAATCTGAACTGTACGCTCCGGCTGACCATTAGTCTGAGGGTGAAATGCCGAGCTGAGATCTATCTGAGTGCCCATCTCACTGTGCAACGCTCTCCAGAAGTGCGAGGTGAACTAAGGACCTCGATCTGATATAATGGACACCGGCATACCGTGCAACCGAACTATCTCCCGAATTAAATCTGGGCCAGCCTTTCTGTAGTATAAGTAGTAGCCACAGGAATAAAATGCGCCGATTTGGTCAATCTATCCACAATGACCCAAACCCTATAAACCTTCCGCAAAGTCCGAGGCAACCCAACCACGAAGTCCATAGTGATGTGCTCCCATTTGCACTCAGGAATGGGAATCTGCTGAAACAAGCCTCCTGGCCTCTGGTGCTCGTACTTGACTTGCTGAAAATTGAGACACCTAGCCACATACTTCACTATATCCTTCTTCATCCGGCTCCACTAGTAGTGTTGCTTCAAATCATGGTACATCTTCGTCGCACCCGGATGAACAGAATACCGAGAACTATGGGCCTCTTCTAGAATTCTCTTCCTCAGGCCATCAATATTAGGAACACATAAACGGCTCTAGAGCCTCAAGACACCATCCTCACCCAAAGTAACCTCCTTGGCCCTGCCCTGGCCCATCGTATCCCGAAGCTCTGCAAGGCTTGGATCATCATATTGTCGAGCCTTAATCTCTTCCAACAATGAAGACTGAGCAACTACATGAGACAAAACTCGACGAGGCTCCGAAAGGTCCAATCTCACAAGGCGATTGGCCAAGGACTGAATGTCCAAGGCTAAAGGTCTCTCCTCAGCTGCAATGTAGGCCAAGCTACCCATACTCGCTGCCCTCCTGCTCAAAGCATCTGCTACTACATTCGCCTCACCCGGGTGATATAGGATAGTGAGATAATCTTTTAACAACTCAATCCATCTTCGCTGCCTCAAATTAAGGTCCTTCTACTTGAATAAGTGCTGCAAACTGCGGTTGTCAGTGTAGACCTCACATGACACACCATACAAATAGTGCCGTCAAATCTTCAAAGCATGAACAATCGCCGCCAACTCTAAGTCGTGCACAGGATAATTCTTTTCATGAACCTTCAGCTGGCGTGAAGCATAAGCAATAACCCTGCCATCCTGCATCAACACACATCCCAACCCGATGCATGAAACGTCACAATACACGGTATAAATCCTAGAACTGGAAGGCAACGTCAGAACTGGTGCCGAGGTCAAAGCTGACTTGAGCTTCTGAAAGCTCGCCTCACACTCGTCGGAGCACCCAAACAGGGCATTCTTTTGAGTCAATCTGGTCAATGGAGTTGCAATAGAAGAGAACCCTTCCACGAATCGGTGATAATAACCTGCTAGGCCCAAGAAACTCATGATCTCTATAGCTGAAGTAGGACGCGGCCAACTCTGAACCGCCTCAATCTTCTGAGGATCAACCTTGATACCTTCTCCGAATACCACATGCCCCAAAAATGCCGCAGAATCTAACCAAAACTCGCACTTGGAGAACTTAGCATACAACTTCTGTTCCCACAAGGTCTGGAGCATAACTCTCAAATGCTGCTCATGCTCACCCAGGCTCCGCGAATAAATCAAGATGTCATCAATGAAGACGATGACGAAGGAATCAATATACGGCCTGAATACCCTATTCATCAAGTCCATGAATGATGCTGGGGCATTAGTTAAACCAAAGGACATCAGCAGGAACTCGTAATGGCCATATCTGGTATAAAATGCAGTCTTCGGAACATCTGAAGCCCGAATCTTCAACTGATGATAACCCGATCTCAAATCAACCTTGGAAAACACACGNGAACTCATAATGGCCATATCTGGTACGAAATGCAGTCTTCGGAACATCTGAAGCCCGAATCTTCAACTGATGATAACCCGATCTCAAATCAACCTTGGAAAACACACGAGCACCCTGCAACTGGTCAAATAAGTCATCGATGAGCGGCAGAGGATACTTATTCTTAATAGTAACCTTATTCAGCTGGCAGTAATCAATACACATCCGCATAGACCCATCCTTCTTCTTCACAAATAGGACTGGAGCACCCCACGACGACACACTCGGCCTGATGAACCCCTTAGCCAACAACTCCTCAAGTTGCTCCTTTAACTCTTTCAACTCGTTAGGAGCCATACGATACGGGGGAATGCCAATAGGCTGCGTATCTGGAGCTAAATCAATACAGAAATCAATATATCGATCTGGAGGCATGCCTAGAAGATCTGAAGGAAATATGTTTGAAAACTCTCGCACCACCGGCACTGAATCAATGGTCAAAGACTCGGTGGTGGTGTCCCGCACATAAGCAAGGTAAGCCAAACAACCCTTCTCGACCATATGCCGAGCCCTCATGAAGGAAATGACCCGGCTGGAGGCACTAACTGAAGAACCTTTCCACTCTAGCCTAGGCGACTCAGGCATGGCTAAAGTGACTGTCTTGGCATGGAAATCTAACACAACATGATAAGGAGATAGACAATACATGCCTAGGATAACCTTAAAATCAATCATATACAACAATAAAAGATCTGCTCTTGTATCGAAACCGCAGAGAGTGATCACACAAGACCGGTAGACCCGGTCTACCACCACAGAATCGCCCACATGAGTGGACACATATATAGGAGAACCCAAGGACTCACGAGGGACATCCAGAAAATGAGCAAATAGTACTGAAACATATAAATATGTGGATCCTAAATCAAATAGTACCGAAGCCTTTTCACCACATACTGAGATAATACATGTGATTACGGCATCTGAGGCCACTACATCCGATCTGGCCGGAATGGCATAAAATCTGGCTGAGGCTCCGGAAGACTAAACTGCCACCACCTGCGAGCTTTGACCTCTAACTGAAATGTGGTGAAATCCACTCTATGGGACTCCAAAATCCTCATGTTGTGCAGTCTGTCCCTGCACCTATCAATGAAATTCTGAGCATCCTCACCCCGCTCACCCCCGAAGACTAGAGGGAGAAGTCAGGTCCATCTATCCAACATCTTCTGTTGGTCACCCTCTGCAACTGGCCTGGGCCCTGGGGCTGCAACTACGGGCTGAACCCCACCCACGGGCGGTGTGCCCGGTGTCTGACGCTGCTGCTGCCTGACCTATGGCCTGAGCGGTAGGGGTCTGGAGTCCCCCTCCCGCCTGAGAAGTAGCAGGGTCGGCTGGAAATAAACCAGCTTGGGACATAGTGTCCATGAATCTCAGCATGCGGCCCACGACCTCCTGGAAGCGTGGCCCTGTCATGAAATCAACTCGAGCATGTGCTACTAGAGGCACCTCATCCTTATCCTCCATAATAGGATCCTCTGGTGGTGCCACTGGTATAGCTCTGTGACGCCCTCGTCCCCTACCTCGAGCAGGTGCTCTACATCTACCTCTACCCCGACCTCGGGCGGTGGGGGCAGTGGCATCTCCCGGGCCAGAAACATCGGATGCACGCGTCCTCACCATCTGTGAGAAAATAGAAGAATAAGTTTGACTACATCATAGATTGCACGACAGGATATGAATAAAGGAAAGTTTCCTAACACCCCATAGCCTCCTGAAGATAAGTATAGACATCTCCGTACCGATCCACAAGACTCTACTGGGCCTGCCCGTGACTCGTGAGACTTATGCAAACCTAGGGCTCTGATACCACGTTGTCATGACCTAGAATCCTAATCCAGGTCGTGATGGCGCCCAACGACAGGGTTAGGCAAGCCAATATGAATTACACTAAGTGTTACCCTTCACATTTGATGAAACAAGTCAATATTTACCAATTTTAAACAATTAAACATGATGATAGCTTGATATGAAAATAAAAGCATAACACTACATGGCCAAAATAAGGCATATATATGCCTATACAACCCAAAACCCAAAATATACACTACGCGTGTGCCAGGAACTAGTGTCACGAGTGTCATGGGCATACTAACAGAATATACAACAAAGGTAATAATATATACAAATCCACAGTCTGGATGAAATGGATGGGGAAAACAACAAAAGTAAATGAAACTCCATAGTGCTGCTGGGGATCGCCAGACGAAGCAGCTGACCGTGAAGTCAAGTCCAGTAGCTCAGGGTCTATCTCCGGTACAATAACCAGAAGCACCGGTCTCAGTACCTGTACAGTTAAGTACAGAAGTGCACTATGAGTACATATTAAAATAAATATGTACCCAGTGAGTATCCCGCCTAAACTTGAAGAAGTAGTGACGAGAGGTCGACTCGATACTCACTAAGGTCCAACAGTAATAACATATGATAGAATATAATGAAATACAGTAGGCATGTCAGGAAATAAGCAACAAGTACATATCAAGAGCGGAAACCCAAACAACTACTGAATTAAGCAATAATGAACTTTCAAGGGTAGGACCACCGAAACGAAACAATAATCACCAAGTCTTAGATCCGCCGTGGCGTACGTGCCGTTCCCATAAGGTACCTTCTAAAACCTGTCGTGGCGTACGGCCCGATCCCATATGCATTACAAATACTTTTCAACTCCGTCGTGGCGTACGACCCGATCCCATATATATTACAAATACTTTTCAACTCCACTGTGGCGTACGGCCCGATCCCATATGCATTACAAATACTTTTCAACTCCGTCGTGGCGTACGACCCGATCCCATATATATTACAAATACTTTTCAACTCCACTGTGGCGTACGGCCCGATCCCATATATATTACAATCACTCTCAAACCCGCTGTGGCGTACGGCCTGATCCCAATAATTTATAAAACTTACTTTCCATGACAAATTCCTTTCAACTCAACAATTTCCATAAAGCCCCAGAGGAACAATACTATACATAACACGATCTCATAGTACATATGACGTCACAATGAATCATATCAAGCATTACGAGGAAGCATATAAGGAATTACGAGGAAGCATATAAGACATGATGTGGGCCTAACTACCCGGACATAACAATGATAGACGCTACGCACGGACTCTCATCACTTGGTGCGTACGTAGCCCCCAAACAATTTACACATAACATATACATCACCTATGGGGACAATTCCCTCTTTTAAGATTGGAAAGGAGACTCACCTCGTGCCGAATCTAGCCCTCGGACCACAATTGCGCCCGAAACTCCAAACTCTACACCCGAGGACTCACAACTAGCCAAAAGGGGTACAATTAAATTAATACAAGCACAATGTGGGAAGTTATCTTAGTTATTCAATAAAATCGCTGTTCTTGAAGAATTCCAAAATTTCAACCCCGGTCCCGCATGTTCAAATTCCAAAAATTCTAAAGGAGATCACTCAACCATAGCCTAAGGATCATTAAGGTGTGATTTCTACTTGAATTCATGGCCTAAAATGGAAAATCACAAAATCCTCAAGAGCCCTAAAATTACTACCTAATTCCATGATTTTTGATAATTTAGTAGGGAATTTAACTAGGAATTGATGTTTGAAACTAGTAAAACCATGGAATTTACTTACCTCAATAACAGTGGTGGAAGGTTCCTTGAAGAGCTCTTTAAAGACTTGAGGAGGAAGATGAAAATGGAGGAAATAGGCTAAGTCCCATATTTAATAAAACTGCCCAGGAATTCCTTCACTGCGATCGCGACAAGGGCCCTCCGATCGCGAAGGCCGACTAGCTAGACCTCTGCGATCGCGGCAGAGGTCCTGCGATCGCAAAGAGTAATTGTGCCCGTCCTTGGCTTGGCACTATGTGATTGCGAGGATGGGGTTGCGATCGCGAAGGCATGGAGTCCAGCCTTCCGCGATCGCAAAGAGGAAGTTGCGATCGTGAAGAACAATCAGAAGCCCAACCCAATTCCTTCTCCGCGATCGCGACCCACCATCTGCAATCACAGAGAAGGAAATAAAACAGCAAAAATCTTGTTTTTCCAACTTAGCTCCCGGGGGTCCAAAACTCACCCGAGCCCCTCGGGACCCCGTCCAAAAGCATCGGCAAGTCTGTATTCATGATAGGGACTTGCTCAAACTTGCGGAATGTGAAATACAACAACGAAACTCATAATTCAACCCCAAAACCAAATTGAATCAAGCTTAAGAACTTAAGATTCTAGAATTCATTTCAATGCGCCGAACCAGCCTATACTACGCGGAATGATTTCAAATTTTGCAGACAAGTCGTAAATGACATAACAGAAATATTCCCGATCTCGAAATTTCATTCAAACCTCGGTAACATAAAATCACATTCCAACCCAAATTTCAAATTCTATGAGAATCCTCAAAACTTCATTAACCCTAAATTTCCCATTATGATCTGAAACCTGTCAAATCAAGTCTGTTTCTTACCAAATTTTACAGATAACTTAAATAACTCATATTAAACCTGTTCCGGGTTCCGGAACCATAGTACGGGCATGACAGCACATGTTTCGCATCGAGGTTCATTTTCATAACCCTTTATTATTTTCAGAAAACAATTTTCTTTAAAAATTCATTTCTCGGACTTGGGTCCTCGAAATTCGATTCCGGGCATACGCCCAAGTCCCATATTTTCCTACGGACCTTCTGGGACCGCCAGATCACGGATCCGGGTCCGTTTACCAAATATGTTGACCAAAGTCAACTTTATTCAATTAATTATCATAGATTCAACTCTTTGTCAAGTTTCCACATAAAGGCTTCCCGGCTACGCGCTCGGGTTGCGCACATACATTGAGGTGATATTAACGGAGGCTTTTGGAGCCTCAAAACACAGTCATAATTAAATTTACATGAGATGACCTTTTGGATCATCACAACAGCCTTGACCACGGCACCAGTGTTAGTTTTGCCCACAGGTTCAGGGTCGTATACCGTGTATTGTGATACTTCACAGGTTGGGCTTGGTGCAGTGTTGAAGCAGGATGGCAAGGTCATAGCATATGCTTCTCGTCAATTGAAGGTTCATGAGAAGAATTATCCAGTTCATGATCTTGAGCTTGCGGCTATTGTTCATGCACTGAAGATTTGGAGGCATTACTTGTATGGTGTGCCATGTGAGGTGTATACGGATCATAAGAGTTTACAATATATATTCAGGAAAAAAGAGTTGAATATGCGACAGAGAAGGTGGTTAGAGTTGCTGAAGGATTATGATATCATCATTCTTTATCATCCGGGGAAGGCCAATGTGGTGGCCGATGCTTTGAGCCGAAAGTCAGCCAGTATGGGAAATCAAGATTATTTATCATTCAGGGAGCGACCTCTTGCGTTGGATGTTCAGGCTCTAGCCGACCGATTCGTGAGGTTGGAGGTTTCTGAGACTGGTAGTGTGTTGGCCCATACTGTATCCCATTATTCATTATATGACCGTATTCGAGCTAGGAAGTATGATCATCATCATTTATGTGTTCTTAGAGATACAATGTGGCATGGAGGTTCCAAGCAGGCTACGGTTGATGATGAGGGAGTTCTGCGGATGTAGGGCCGTATTTGTGTACCTGATGTTGATGGTATTCGTGAGTTGATACTACAAGAGGCCCATAGTTCCCGGTATTCCATCCATCCGGGCGCTGCAAAGATGTACCAGGACTTGCGGCAGCATTATTGGTGGCGGAGGATGAAGAAGGATATTGTAGCTTACGTAGCTCGGTGCTTGAACTGTCAGCAGGTTAAGTACAAGCACCAGAGACCCGGTGGTTTGATGCAGCAGATTCAACTTCCTGAGTGGAAATGGGAGCGTATCACCATGGACTTTGTAGTTGAACTCCCACGGACTTAGAGGATGTTTGATGCGGTTTTGGTTGTGGTTGATAGGCTAACCAAGTCAGTGCACTTCATTCCGGTATCATTTTCATATTCAGCGAAGAAGTTGGCAAAGATATATATGAGAGAGATTGTTCGATTGCATGGTGTGACTTTATCCATTATATCAGACAGAGATACTCAGTTTACCTCCCATTTCTGGAGAGTTTTTTAGCGAGAGTTGGGTACACAGATTGAGTTGAGCACAACATTTCATCCTCAGACGGACGGACAGTCCGAGCGTACTATTCAGATCTTAGAAGATATGTTGCGGGCTTGTGTTATTGATTTTGGTGGTTCATGGGACCAAATCCTTCCTTTAGTTGAGTTTGCCTACAACAATAGCTATCAGTCGAGCATTCAGATGGCTCCGTACGAGGCATTGTATGGTAGATAGTGTCGGTCTCCAGTCGGATGGTTTGAGAGCCAGGAGAGGCTAGATTGTTGGGTTCCGAGTTAGTCCAGGATGCCGTGGACAAGGTGAAGAATATTCAGGATATACTTCGTACAACTCAGTCCAGGCAGAAGAGTTATGCGGATCGTAGAGTTTGATATTTGGCCTTTATGGTAGGAGACCGGGTATTTCTTCGACTGTCGCCTATGAAGGGCGTGATGAGGTTCGGGAAGAAGGGCAAGTTGAGCCTTAGGTACATTGGTCTATTTGAGATTTTGGATAAGGTAGGAGAGGTGACCTACAGACTTGCCTTGCCGCCGATTTTATCAGTCGTGCACCCGGTGTTTCATGTGTCTATGCTCCGGAAGTATATTGCGGATCCATATCATGTGCTTGCTTTCAGCGGTGTCCAGTTGAACAAGGATTTATCGTATGAGGAGGAGCTAGTAGCCATATTAGCTCGACAAGTTCGTTAGAAGAGATCGAAGAGTTATCCTTCGGTTCATGTTCAGTGGAGAGGTCAGCCTGTTCAGGCAGCTACTTGGGAGTCCGAGTCCGATATGCGGAGCCGATATCCCCACCTTTTCCAAGATTCAGGTACCTTCTATGTCCGTTTGGGGACGAACGTTTGATTTAGAGGTGGAGATTGAGATGACCTAAAAGGTCATCCTTTGTAAAATTAGCAAGACAACTCTGTTCCGAGGCTCGAAATCCTCTGTTAATATCACCTCGATGTGCGTGCGCGACCCGGGCGCGTAGCCGGGAAGCTTTTGTGTGGAAACTTGATAAAGAATTGAATTTATAACAATTATTTGATTTAAGTTGACTTTGGTCAACATTTTTGATAAACGGACACGGACCCGTGATTTGACGGTCCCGGAGGGATTGTAGGAAAATAGGACGTATGCCCGGAATCGAATTCCGAGGACCCATGTCCGAGAAATGAATTTTTAAAGAAAATTATCTTCTGAAAATAATAAAGGCTTATGAAAATAAACCTCGATGTGAAACCTGTGTTGTCGGGCCCGTATTATGGTTCCGGAGCCCGGAATAGGTTCAATACGTGTTATTTAAGTTATATGTGAAATTTGGTAAGGAACGGACTTGATTTGACGGGTTTCGGATCAAAAATGGGAAATTGAGAGTTAATGAAGTTTTGAGGATTTTCGTAGAATTTGAAATTTCGTTTGGAACGTGATTTTATGTTATCGAGGTTCGAATATGATTCCGAGACCGAGAATGGTTCCGTTATGTCATTTATGTCTTGTCCGCAAAATTTGATGTCATTCCGAGTCGTATAGGTCGGTCTGGCGCATGTTTATAGAAATCAAGAACTTGAAGTTTCTTAAGTTATTGTTTTAGGGGTTTTGGGGTGTGATTTTGAGTTTTAGCATTATTTTGAGTGTTCCGTGGGCTCGAACAAGTCCGTATAATGATTTGGAACTTGTTGATATTTTTGGACGGGGGCTCGGGTGGGCCCAGGTGCCTCCAGGACCCCCAACGGGGCTAAAAACCAGCTAAAACATCTGCTGGTGCAGCTGTTGCTGGTGTGACCGCAGGTGCGGTTGCCCAGCCGTAGGTGTGGGACCGCTCCTGCGGTCCCAGCCTCGCAGGTGCGGTTCTTTTTCCGCAGGTGCGGGACCGCAGGTGCGGCCCCCAACTCCGAAGGTGCGAACCCAACTCCCTCGGCCCTTTTTCCGCAGGTGCGGCCATTTCTTCGCAGGTGCGGACCGCAGGTGCGGACCGCAGGTGCGGTCCCAGGGTCGCAGGTGCGGAAACTCGTGTAGGCAGCCTGTATTTAAGTGTCAAAATTCGGGTTTCCTTCATTTACACCCATTCCATCCTCCATTTAAGGGTCCTAATAGCTTTAGAAACCATTCCTCGACCCACTTCCAGTATAGGTAAGTAATTTCACTCTATTTTTATTAGTTTAATTCATGAATTGTCAAGGGGATTAACTATTAAACCTTAGAAAAATCTAGGTTTTAAGTAGTAGATGGAATTTTTGGGAATTTGATGAACTATCAAATTAATGCTATGAATTCAAGTAGAAACTTCATATTAATGATCCTTAGGCTATGGGTGAGTGATTCCTCCGAGAATTTTCGGGATTCGAGCATGCGGCCCGGAGTTGAATTTTAGTATTTTTGGAAGAATAGTAGAAAATGTATAATTAGGCTTTGGAATTGGTTTATTGAGTAATTATTGATGTTAATAAATCCATTATGTCTAGATACTATCGATTCGGAGTTGGATTCGAGAGGAAAGGTTGTGATTGAGGCTTGACTTGCATTTTCGAGCCGAGGTAAGTGTTTGGCCTAACCTTAGCTAGAGGGAATAGGTATAGAGTCTTATTTGCTATGTGTAATTCATGTCCAACGTTTAGGTGAGGTGACGGGTTCCTATATGTTTTGGTCAAGCATGCCCGTAGGTCAAACGTGATGAATCATACCGTGTTCTTAATATTCTCTGTATTATGAGTAATTCGTGATTTAGAAGTGATACCTTGATGTTGTTTCATGACATGGGGAGTTATTGTGTTATTTGTTTCAGTTGAGGATTTTACTGTTGAAACTGTATCTCTGATGCGAGGTTGGTTATAGCTGAGTCCCTTGCCGGGACAATAGAATTTTATTGAGAATTTCCTTACACTTGAGATTTCTCATTGTTGATGTTCACATTATATTGTTGCTTTTATATTATTATCGCACGAGGGGACATGCCATGCTGATTGTTTATTATTTATCACACGAGGGGACATGCGATGTTGATCGTTATTATTTATCGCACGAGGGGACAGGCCGTGCTGATTGTTTATTATTTATCACACGAGGGGACATATTGTGTTGATCATTTATTATTTACCGCACGAGGGGACATGCCGTGCTGATTGTTTATTTTTTATCGCACGAGGGGACATGCGTGTTGATCGTTTATTATTTATCGAACGAGGGGACATGTCGTGCTGATTGTTTATTATTTATCACACGAGGGGACATGCCGTGTTGATCATTTATTATTTATTGCACGAGGGGACATTCCGTGTCGAGTGTTACTATATATCCACGAGGGGACTTTCCCTGCTGAGTGATTGCGAGATTATGCACGAGGGGACATGCCGTGCCTTTTGTTGTTCATTATCTGTGTTGATGACGTTAAATGCCTACTTTTACCTTTTTACATTTCGATTATTACCCTGTTCTACCGTGCTAGCATTTTGTTGCCCTTTTTACCCCCAGCATGTTCTCCCCATATCTGTTTTTACTTGCTTATTTCCGTCGATATTTTCCTGTTATTATATAGAATTGCACAGGTACATATATTGTTGTCGGTCCTAGCCTCGTCACTACTTCACCGAGGTTAGGCTCGACACTTACTCAGTACGTGGGGTCGGTTGTACTGATGCTACACCTACACTTCTTTATGTTGTGCATACTACACAGCCGGACCCGGTGGTCACTGACGGTCGGAGCATTTCATCAGTTCATACAGGAGACATCGAGGTAGACCCGCAAACGTTCGTAGGCCTTGGCGTCACCTTCTACCCTTCACTTTCAGCTCTATGTCATCTTATAGTTCAAAGACAGTCATATGTACTTATTTCAGACCTTTGTATTTAGTGATCTCTTTGACAGTTCGTGAGTATGTGACACCAGTTCTGGGATATGTATATGGGTTTTATCTCGAAGTTGCTATATTATTTGTAGTAATTTGTTAACCTTCATATTTTTTACCATTGATGCCTTAGTTATCTTGTTCGTTTTAGTTGTTAATGAGTTTTATTTAGTTCAACGTTGGCTTGTTTAGCGGGTTCAACGTTAGACGCAGTCATGGCCCGAAGGTGGGATTTCGGGTCGTGACACCATCGGTTTGGGTCGTGACAAAAGTGGTATTAGAGTAGTTCTGTCTTAGGGAATTTACAAGTCGTGTGTAGTAGAGTCTTGTTTATGGGTGTGTTGTGCACCACACATATAAGTAGGAGGCTACAAGGCATTTAGGATTGTCACGTTTGCTTCTTACTCTAGATCGTGTGGTAGATATCTGTTGTAAAAACTCAATTTCCTAAACTTTATCTTACGATGATGCCTACACCTAGAAAGATAGTTGGTAACAGATTGCATGTGGCTAAGGAAGCGTTCAGTCAGAGGAACTCGATTTTTTATGATGTTAATGATGAGTAAATGTAAGGTCTTTAGTAGATCATGTGTGTACTAAGACATGTAGGCCTCTTGATAAGGAGTCTTATGGCAAGAATATCTATCCACCAATATGGTGAAAAGAAATAAAAGATTCAAGAGGTAGATACAAGTTTCAACAGGTAAAAGAAGCAAGGTGAATATACATTTTAAGTTACCTTCAACAACAACGGAGATATATACAATTGATCACACCTATTTTGATTATGACCTATGGGGGTTGGCAGGTGTAGTTTAAGAGAAGGACGGGATATCAGGATCCGGCTGGGGTTAGAATGACCCAAAATGGTTAATGGATTGTTTGCGTTAGTTCACATTTCTGAAGGGTATTGCAAATATGCTGATAGACGTCCTTGTGAGACACCCGGATGGTGCCCTCTAAAATAGTACTTCTAGATATGAGTACCATAAATATAGGCACTGAATGCGTGGAAAGGATAAATATTATCTTGTATGTATCCTGTCCCTAATAGAGAGATAATGTTAAGCGACCCGAATAGCCAGTGGATGGAGCAAAGGGGAGCTAAAGGCAAAAGAATATTTTGTCGATGTTTTCAGAATAAAGTGATAGAAAGAAATGTTAGTAGGAAATAAGAATAGAGCTAATGAAACATTATGAGTAATCATACACGGATGACAACGGTAGATAAAAAAATGACAGTGTTACAGAGCCTATAGTCAAGTGAAGGAAAAGACTATAAGTGACAGGTCTTGAGTCAACAAAAGAGTATAGGATATAAAGTCATATCCTCATTTCAAGAAATAAGTTCGTGACTCTAACATGATTAATAGAAGGAAAAGTTAGACCTCAGAACAATAGAAATCAATATGGGCTGGTGAACAAGGTAAACTAAACATGAATTAGGGACTTAGTGATTTGATAATGGTCTACATCATGAGAATTTCATATTTGCGTCCCGGCGATAATAGAATGGACAACAAAAGAATATTCATGAGGAATTCAGAGAAAGGTCATTCAGGAAGACGCTTCCCTAAACAAGCAACGTGAGAAAATTTAAGCTTAAGGGACTGCATGTGCCAGTTACACTAAGTGTCACCATCGCGAGTAAGGAATTTTGTTATCCTTGGTACAGAAGGATTACAGCAAGGCGAGTAAGGATCATCGATGATATGAAAAGACGCCAAAGGTGAAGAGGTAAAACATCTATAGGTAGGTCGTCGTAGCTCCAACTCTTAGTACTCACCTTAAGGGGGAATATAGAGTGTTGTGGCATTAAGTCATAATTAAGTGGTTCTAGTAATTATGGAATGGTAAAGAAGAATGCGATAAAAATTAAAAAGGGATGAGATTGCACTTATTCAAAGCCTACTGATATCTACGATTCCATAAAATTATGCAAACACGGCGTCAAAGAAAAGAAGTAAGGATTCCTGCCCGGGATATTATTGATAAATAAGGAGCCAGTGCGAGAGGTAAGCAAGACAAAAGGAATAACCCAAGAAAGATTACTCGGAATATTGATATGAGAATGGGCCAAAGAGTAATTAGTAGTCTATTCAGGAAGAGCCTAGATATGACTAGACAAAAGGATGATGACAAATCGACAAACCAATACAAGATAAATATAGGGAATACCAACATGGGGAATTTAGTCTCGCGGTTATGACATTGTAATACTTGAGATATATTCATATAAAAGTTGGGGAAGTTAAAAAGGTACCATATGAGTATTACGAAAATAAAAGAGAATGTCACTGGGAAGACAGTTGAAATATCATTTCAGAAGCAACCCAACAAGTACAAGGGCGTGGAGGTAAGTAACTGCGGATAATTATAGGCGAGGAAGGACATTAAAAATTTCGTCGAGTATACGACGTAATAAGCTCGCAGCTTTACAAGAGTCAAAGGGTCCTCCCTAAGTACTATAATTAAATATTTGAGGAAATAAGGAAGATAGCTTCAACCTAAGCACAGTGACTTAAAGTGGAAATGGTCGTGTAACAACAGTCTCACAACAACATTGTATGCACTCTATAAGAAAGTGTCACCTACTGTGGCTAATGAACGGGAAGTCAACATTAATATTCTAGATCATATGAATTGCACAAAAATTCCGACATGCGTGGGAACTAAGATAAGCCAAGTATTCATGCAACAAGTGGCAGAACGACCAGGGAAAGTAATTTCTCACATTTAAAGAAAGCTGAGAAGGAACGAAAGGAATTATTCGATCAATGATCCAGAGTTAGTTACGTTATGAATGCACTTAAGAGTTCGGAGTTTTATTCATGCAACATACATGTAGACAATCATACAGACATAGAAGACTCTAGTACAAGTTAAAAGAAAGAATTGAGCCCAGGGCATAGACAATGGATTGAGTTGTTAGAAGATTGTATCATGGATATTTCATAACGCTCATGAGAGGCTAAAGTAATAACTAATACAGGAGCCGCAGATCGGAAGATGGCTTAAGCCTACATAAAGGTCGATCACAGGGAAGAGGAAACGAAAGAGTTACATAACTAAGTAAATCATGAGTCTGATTGTTGGACCTAGAAAATTATAAAAATCGTGATCAAGAACATTGCAGGATCACCCTTAATATCAAATGTACAATAGAGATAATGGTTTCTCTAAGTTATTGAAAGCTCAGTATAGCCTGAATGAACTCAAAAGAGTCACTATTAGAATTTATAAGATATGGAATGCTACCCTGGTAGTAGTGAGGGTGTAATTATGATAGATGAAGGATGACGTATGGGCCTTTGATTGAGTAACGATTTCATGAATTGTACAGAATTAAAATACGTAAATCACATTAGGATGTTATGAAATATGGTTGTGTAAGTATAGTATCGTATCACCCCCAGGTGAATCAGGAAAATCACTTCAAATGTTCCATGATGCAACGTGAGCCCTAGTGAATACGTAAAAGGTTTCAAGTTATCAGTGGTATATGGTAGATCAATATTGATGTGAATCAACAATGGATAGACTGTTAACCCAAGTCACTGCATAGTTTTGAAGATTGACAAATGTCTGACCAGTTGAACTAGGTCCATCAGAGCACACATTCTTGAACTTAATAGCTGGCACATGAACCGTATATGCATAGGAGATATTTGTGATTGTGAAATATCAATGAACCAAAAGATTATCTCTTAATGCAAAAAGGTTGCAAACTGATGAGAGAATAGAAGTTGAATTCAGCAAGGAAAGTAACAAAGGAAGGAAGTTGAGTTTGATACGAACTCTTTCACCCAGGAAGAGTTGGACTAGAATTGATCGACAAACTCAACAACTGAATCTATAAATATTCGAAGTATTTATGCTGTAATTCGGGACGCATAATTACTGAAGTGAATCAAGATCTGAAAGCAAAATTCCTAGAGTTATTTTGCAAGCAGATTTAGTGTGCGATACAAAGGCTACAGATCAGCTAGAAGAACCAGTTCCATCATTTGTGTATCTAGTCTAGTTGATTGTAGTAGGAATTTTAATATTGTATCTTATCAGCTTTCGTAGAAGCAATTGTAATAGGTACACATTGTTCAAGTTAGAGTTAACTTGAAGCTTGTAGAAATTAGCTAGAGGATAGTTGATACAAAGGTATTAGAGTTAGTCCTAGGATTACAAAAGAGTTTATTTTGTAAGTCCGTTTGGCTTAGAGTTTTTAGTGAAGAGTTTGAGAAAATCCTACTGAGGAGTAGGTCGTGGTTTTTTCATTTTTTGAGCCAGGTGTTTTCCACGTAAAAATCTCTGTGTTTTTACTTTACTGTTTTTATTATTCCGCACCAGTAGAAGTTGGAACACAAAGAAGAACCAGGTTCTTCTTGTGAGACAACACTCGAAAAATTGGGTACCACACTTTTAACCTATATTCTTGTGCGGTATTGACGTCTAAAACAACAATTGGTATCAGAGCAGGTTATCCTTGAAAAGGCTAACACCTTGGAAAAGATCAAAATGAGTGCACCACCTGGGAATTGGGAAGGTCAATCAACTGCAAGGCCACAACTTTTCAATAGCCAGTACTACTCTTGGTGGAAGAACAGGATGAAGGACCACTTGATTGGATAAGACTAAGAACTCTGGGACATAGTCACTGATGGACCTCTAGCTACAATGAAAAAGACTGATGATGGTTTGGATGTACCAAAGACTAGGGCTGATTGCACTGCTGATGACCTGAAGAAATGGGAGAAGAATGCTAAGGCCAAGAAGTGGCTAGTTTGTTGATTAGGTCCAGATGAATACAGCAGAATCCAAAGTTGCACCACATCCAAAGAAATCTGGGATACTCTACAAGTAGCCCATGAAGGAACACCTCAGGTAAAGAGGTCTAGAGGTACTCTACTATACTCTCAGTATGAAAACTTCACTATGAAAGAAGGAGAGACTATCCAAGAGATGTACACAAGGTTCACAACCCTGACCAATGAACTAAAGTCTCTTGGAAGAGTCATTCTTGAAGAGGACAGGGTTGAGAAGATCCTTACAATAGTCTTGCCAATTTCCTAGGAAAGAAAAATCACTGCTATCCAGGAATCCAAGAATATGGCAACCCTGAGATTGGATGAGCTGATTGGAAACCTCACTGTCTATGAACTTAGAAGGCAGACAATGAAGATGGATGGTCCAAAGAAGGAGAGGAATCTAGAACTGAGAATCACTGAGGGAGCAGATCTGGAGGAAGATGAGTTGGCCATGATTACCAAAGAATTCAGAAACTTTCTCATGAGGAAGAAGGGCATCTCTAGAGGAGGAAACTACAACAAAGCAAAATCTCCAGAAAGGCCAACCAACGAGAGATGCTACAAATGTGGTAAGACTGACCATCTCATCAAAAATTGTCCTCAGTGGGGAGTAGAATGGAAAAAGGATAGATATGAAATAAGGAACAGGAAGAAGGAACTGGTCCAACCCAAGAAAATCACCACTAAGGCTATGGTTGCTGCTTGGGGGACAGTTCAGATGAGGAATCAGAAGATGGGAGACTGAAGATCAGGCGCTCATGGCAATTGGAGAATCTGAGGAATCACATGAAGAACCACAGGTAAGTATTTCCCATCTTAAAAACAAAATAAAATTCCTATCTAAGGAAAAACTCTCTGCGTTGCTACTTGATTTCATAGATGATTCTGAGGAAACATCCAAAGAGAATGATCAACTCTCTAAAGAATGTGCAATGCTAAAAGCAAAGTGCATGAACCTGGAAATTAGAGTTAGTGAATCTGAAAATAAAAACATTGTTTTGTTGAACCAGGTTCATCCACTTGAGACTGAGATTCTAGAACTAAAATCTGAGAACTTAAAACTGAGACTAGGATCCAGTAAAAAGGTTATTGATCACTCTTATGTCATGTTAGAAGAAAATTTGGGAAGACTAAAAGATAAAATGTATGCCAAGGATGAACAGATAAGATCACTTAAAGAAGAGCTTGGCCAAGTCAAACATGAATTAGATAGAACTTGTAAATGGAATAAATCCTCTGATGCCTTGACATGGATTCAAGAGAATCATAGTAGCAACCGGAGAGGGCTTGGTTTTGGGAGTCAATTTCCCAACTGGGATCCTAAAAGCAAGTATCTCACTCTCCCTGAAAATAAAATCTGCACCCACTGTGGTACAACTGGCCACTTCAAAATTGAGTGCACTGCAAGAGAGCAGGCCAGTCGAAAAAATGAGAGGTTTGTTAAAAAGAAAGATTGGCTACCAAATTAGGCCAGAAAAAATTTAATTCATCCATTATCTAATACAAAAGGAACCAAACTAGTTTGGGTTCTTGAAACTAACCCCTGATTTCCTTTTGTAGATACAAGTGAAAGGAAGCAACCAAATTTGGTTTTTGGATAGTGGCTGCTCAAAGAATATGACCGGGAACAAGGAACAGTTCCTTTCACTTGAAAACCTCAAAGGAGGAAATGTCTCCTTTGAAAATGGAAAGAAAGGTGAAATTATAGGGGTTGGAAAAGTAGGTAAGGATGACACACGTTCCATCGAACATGTGTACTTGATAGATGGATTGAAATATAGCCTGATCAGTTTGACACAATTGTGTGACGGAGGTAACCTGGTTGCTTTCACTTCCACAAAATGTTTTTTGATTAACTTGCTTACTGACATAGACTTGTCCACACTGTCTGAAAATGAACTCACTTGCTTAAGTGTTTTGGATAGTGATCCCCTCCTTTGGCACAAACGACTTGGACATGCAAGTTTAAATTAGCTTAACAAATTAGTCTCTAAGGACTTAGTGGTGGGAATCCCTAACATTAAGTTCAAGGAAGACAAAGTTTGTGAGGCATGTGCAAGGGGGAAGCAGGTAAGATCCTCATTCAAAAGTAAGAAAATGGTCAGTACCACCAGGACATTGGAACTGGTTCATCTAGATCTGTGTGGTCCAATGAGAACTCTGAGCAGAGGTGGTAAGAAATATGTGATGGTTGTGAACACCCAATTTTTTCCCCGCATGGAAATTACTCCTAAAAATAACCAAAAAATAACTTTTAATGAATTTTAGGAACTTTTCTTTATT
>ML297941.1:0-30947 GCA_005239495.1 Nicotiana undulata | reverse complement strand
CATTTCATGCATGTTTAATATTTTAAAATCATGGAAAAATCATAAAAATTGTCATATGTTTTCATTTCATGTAATCTTAGGTTTAGTTCGCATTTTTAGAAATTAATTACCCTTTAGTTGATAGATTAATATATAAAAATCACAAAATATATACATTAGCTTAATCAATTAGTTTATTTAATTAGTTAAAATGTTAATTAGGTCGTTTTGATAAAAGAAATTTAATTAGTAGTAAGATGACTATTTTTGAAAGATAAGATTTGCCCTTGTTTCAAATTGGCCTAATTTCAGGGCCCAAAATCCGAGGCCCAACCAAATTCCCCATATTACAACCCTAATCCCCTCCTCTATATAATAGAGACCTAATTAGACACAAAATGGACACAAGAACCTCATACTCTAAAAACGGCCGCTGCTTATTTGCTTCTTCCTCACGAAAAGAGTTGGACCCTCTTCGGATTTTTCAAGCTCCACACTAAAAATGAGAGAACAAAAATCAGCCACAACACACACGCATACGATAGAACGAGAGGAATGGATAAAGTGAAAAGAATGAGAGGAGCTAAAGGGAAAAATGAAAAAACAACTTTATGCATTTTTAAGCTCTCCATGAAAGCTCGGTTTCAACCATAAAGAACTAAAATTTCAGCTCTAAAAACAGACCAGAAATCAGCCCCAAACCAGTATGAAACACAACTTCAAACCACCATCCAAACCCAGTAGAGATGAGTCCGTTCGGGGATGCCGATTTCAGTCTGGGTTTCTGATCCGTAGCTTGCTTGAGGATTGTTGTTCTAGAGCTTCTATATTCGGTGTATGCGCTCTAAATTTTCAGCCATAAAGGTTCGTTTCCTTCATTACTTCAGCAATAAAGTTTATAGTATTCCAATTTTGTCTTCTATCATTTATGTTGTTGGAAGTTTTTCACCTAAATTTGGCCTTTATTGGCCNATATATATATATATATATTGGCATGTGTCTCCAATGACGTGAGTGTTTACTTTATGATGTTTGAAAAATTCAATAGAGAGGTTTCACGTCATTTTAATACCTTTGTCTCATTTAAAACAACATTTATCTTTACTGTTTAAAGAGTTAATTGAGTAGGTTAAGATAACTTGTTAACATCCGTACAAATTCTTTTAGGCACGTGTACAAATTAGGTACATGTTCGCGTGACTTTGGGCAAATAATTTTAATATTAAGGGTTACTAATTGTGTACACGTACGCGTGACATGATTTAAGCGCCAATAATAAACAACTAACATGTTGTAAATCACGTGTGCGTTTCACGTGACGCGATTCGCAATGTGTACAAAACCGTAAATTCGAATTCGGGTGTGCATTTCATGTGACCCGACCATAACTTCGAATAGTAATAAATAAACATGTTATAAATCGCGGGTGCATTTCATGCAGCGCGGTTCGCAACATGTACCAAAACGATAAGTGTACGACATCGTGGCTTGTTTCAAAAATAAATTCCTTAAATACTAAAAGCGGTTTTAAAGAAAAAGGGAATAAAATGCACATAGGTTCAAAAATATGTATTAATCAGATAATTATGCCAATTAATAATAGTTAAGCAACCGTGCTAGAACCACGGAACTCGGGAATGCCTAACACCTTCTCCCGGTTTAACAGAATTCCTTACTCGGATTTCTGGTTCGCAGACAATTTAACAGAGTCAAAATTCCTCGGTTTTGGGATTTCTAAATGGTGTCCCAGAACACCGTAAAAAATCCGGGTGGCGACTCTGAAAACGAATAAAATAAATCCCAAAAATTGAATAATGTCACTTAAAGTGGAAAAACTCCCTTATTACCCTTACCGAGGAAAAAATGAGGTGTGACAGCTCTGGCGACTCTACTTGGGACTGAACCCAGAATCTATGGTTCAGGGTTCAAGAATTCGAGCTTAGAATAATTGTTATACTTGGCTTTATTATCTGATTTTTACATGTTTGAACCTAATGTGGTAAATACCGCATTTTACCGCTTTGATATTATGTGAATTGCATATAAATTGTGCTGAAACCCTTCTTCTCTCTGAGTCTTCTAAATCATCTGGGAAGTGTGCACTTCGTGTGACTTCTTTTCTGTTAGAGTCATCCCAATTTTAGAACGAGGTACGGACAAGTTGCAAAGCCGGTGAAGCTTCTGTATTCCCGGTACGCTGNTTTGCATCACGTGCATTTGACTTAGGGGACTCAACACAGGGGTTGGGTCCGTCTAGGACAGGTGAACCCGAAATAAAAGACCATCCTGATGCATCTTACCTGCTATGTGTACAATATTTTGTTTTGGCTTGTTTGTTGACTGAATAAAGAAAAATAGCAACAAAAAAAAAAATCAAGAGTGGGTTATGATAGAAAATTTACCCGATTTTTGAAAATCCCGATACTTGAAAATGTCATGAAACTCTGCCAAAATATTTTGAAAGATGGAGAAAGAGAAAATGTATTTAAAAAAAATGAAAATAAGTTAATATCATGTTTTCCCGGTTCCGTCAAAATTGACAGAACTACGCGGGTCAGATTCTCACCGGATGTGAGATACGTAGGCAAACCTCATCGGTTCCGGCCCCTATTTTACAAAAATCCAAAAATATTTTCATTTATTTACTTCGTTAGAAGTCTTTTTTTAGAAAATCTCAAATCAAGTAATAAGAAATTCTTTCTAAAAACCCAAAAAATATTTTCTTCATAGAAACCTTTCATTAAAAGGGAAAGAAGACAAATCAAATCAAAATCCTAAAAAATATTTTCTACCTTTTATTTTTCATAATTTTCAAAAAAAAAAGAAAATCGAAAAAAAATATTTTCCTTGACTTTCTTCTATGGAAAGTCTTTCTTTAAGACCCTAGTTTTCAAAAAATCCAAAAAAAAAAATCAAAAATATTTTCCGTTACTTCCTCTATAGAAAAGTCCTTCTTTGAGACCCCAATTCTCATAAATAATAAAAAATATTCTTTTAATTGCTTCTTTAGAAGTCTTTCTTCAGAAAATCTCGAATAAAAAACTTTAACTGGGTAATTCTCGTTATGCTCCCTTGGGGTCGAACATCGATCTGTGCCTCGACCCTTCTGAAGACGATCTATGGAATTCCATAATGATCATAAGATCGGACTCTCCGATTTTAGACGTATATAGATAGCCCCCACATTTCTTAAAATGAAATGATAAGAAACGGTCTTGAATTCTTGCCTCTTAGATATCCCCATAATAACGTCAGCCTCTTCAGAACATTAAATAACGTGACGCAAAGGCTGCGTAGTGGTCGCTGTCAACATAATTATCGAGAAACCCGTGAACCTCAATGGATTCGACCCTTCCGCTTCTAAAACATGCCTGATGTTTTATATGTCAATACCACACAAGAGAGGGTGTGATTTGTGTGGTGTCCAATTTTCGAGTGCAGTCTCTATAGAAAAACCTGGTTCTTCTTGGTGTTCCAACTTCTACTATTTGTTGTAACGACCCGGCCGGTCGTTATGAGCTCTAGCGCGTCGTTCAGCAGTTGGAAGTCATGAACAACTTCATTTCAGGTATATTGACTTGTGCTTATGGTCGGAATTGAAATTCAGAAAGATCGGAGTTGAATTGAAAGGAAAAATATTCATTTTAGAAGCCTTAAGTTGAAGAAATTGAGTAAGACTGGAATTTTGAGTAAGCGACCTCATAATCAGAATCTGAAGGTTCCAGCAGGTTCGTATGATGATTTCGGACTTGGGCGTATGTCCATATCGGGTTTTGGATGACCCGGGAGTGTTTCGGCGTATATTATGGAAGACAGCATCTTAGAAGGATTTCATAAATTTGGGTTGTAAGGCATCTCAGTGTTATCGATGTCCGTTCAGGATTTTGAGTTTGGGAATAGCTTTGTATGGTGATTCTGGAGTTGGGAGCGCGATCGAAAGTGAATTAGGATGTCCGTAGAATATTTTGAAGCTATTTGGCTAAAGTTAGAAATTTGAAGGTTTTCTAGAAATTCGATCGAAAGAGGAAATTTTGATACCGGGGTCGGAATGCGATTCCGGAAGTTGGAGCAGGTACGTAATGTCGAATATGACTTGTGTGCAAAATTTGAGGTCAATCGGACGTGATTTGATAGGTTTCGATATTAGATGTGAAAGTTGGAAATTTCAAAGTTCATAAAGTTGAATTTTAGTGCGATTCGTGATTTTGGCGTTGTTTGATGTGATTTGGATATTCAAACAAGTTTGTGGGATGTTGTGGGACTGAGTCGTGTGATTGGACGGGGACCCAGAGGGCCTCAGGTGTGTTTCGAGGTGGTTTCGGGTCATTTTTCTCTACTTTGTTGTTGCTCTCACCTGATGTTTCTGGTGTGCTGTGCGATCGCATCCCTTGTAGTGCGATCGCGGAGGAGAAAATGGGAGGGGTGATTTTTGGTTTGTGCGATCGCAGCCTTAGTGGTGCGATCACGGAGAATGATTTGGAGGGAGCTGGAAAAAGGCATGTGCGATCGCATGCATGCTTTTGCGATCGCATAGATGAAATGTTCTGCTGCACTGACTCGACTTCGGAGGCTCATATCTCACAATCTATAAGGAAATTTGATATGGTATAAAAATGAACGTTGTATCCCTTTGTGGCTAGTTACTAGAAAAGTAAACTATTCATGATTTGGATTTGTGTACAAAGAGATATGGCTATTACACTACAGGGTGTCCGGGAAGATGAAGAAGACAGTTGTGTTGCACATGGACTGACTTTTCCAGGTTATATTTAGCAATCTATAAGAAATTGGGAGATGACCAACAGATAAACGTTACAGATCTTGAAGTCTAGTTTTCAGAACATTTAACCATTTGTAATTTGGAGTTGTGTGCAAAATATTATGACTATTCTACTGGAGGCTGTCCGGGCAGGCTGGGCAATTATTCTCTGCGATCGCGAAGAGAAAATTTTAGGCTGGAAAATTGTACTCCGCGATCGCAAAGCATTTTCCGCGATCGCACTGAGTAAATATCTGAGCAGAATGTTTAAAATACGTGATTTTTGCCATTTCATCAATTCCTTCACTTGGTTGGGGCGATTTTGGAGGATTTCAAAGGGTGAATTTCATCAAGCATCAAGAGGTAAGTAGTTCCTTCTCATTTCCAAGTTAATTCAAGGTTTATACATGAGATTAAACATGAAATATTGTGGAAAAATTGGGATTATGGAAGAAACCTAGAATTTGGGTAAATGAAATTTGTTTCCACGAATTGAGCATATATTTTGGAGTAAATTGTGTAATCGAATTAGTAAAGCTTCGGGTAGAGATTTTCTTCAAGAAATTTTGAAGTCCAGGCACGGAGGCCCGAGGGCAATTTGGTCATTTCATTAAGCTGGGCTGAGGAACTCTTTAATTTGAATTTGTTATGATCAATTGAGTATACTTTCATTGAATTATCGTTATTTGGATAGTTTGGGGGTGTTGCACATCCGTTGGGGTCGTCGTAGGGGCTCGTAAGCCGGTGATGAATCTTCGGAGTGAGGTGAGTCTCCTTTCCAACCTCATAAGGGGGAAATATCCCCATAGGTTCCTTATTTGTTATGTATACATATTGTGGGGGCCGTGTACGTACCAAGTGACGAGAGTCCGTACGTGGCGACTATATTGCTATGTGGGGTAGCTTTAGGACTCACGAGCATGCCTCTATGTGCCTTATTTGTACCTTGTATGTATTGTAAGTTGTGATTGTTGTTGAGATGACATGGAAAGGTGAAAAATTATGATTTCAATCCCAGTTGGCTACAGTGGTATTGGCACAGTCTGTCGGGTTCACTGTTGAGTCGGTACACATATAAACATATATATATATATAAATATGCATTTATCATTATCGAGTCAGCACATGAGTCACAGGTAAGATTCACGATCGTGGGTAGCTTATCATTATCGAGTCAGCACACGAGTCGCAGGTAAGATTCGCGATCGTGGGGAGCTTATCATTATCGAGTCACCACATGAGTCGCAGGTAAGATTCGCAATCGTGGGTAGCTTATCATTATCGAGTCAGCACACAAGCCGCAGGTAAGATTCGCGATCGTCGGGAGCTTATCATTATCGAGTCAGCACACGAGTCATAAGTAAGATTCACGATTGTGGGTAGCTTATCATTATCGAGTCAGCATACGAGTCGCAGGTAGGATTCACGATCGTGGGTAGCTTATCATTATCGAGTCAGCACACGAGTCGCAGGTAAGATTCGCGATCGTGGGGAGCTTATCATTATCGAGTCAGCACACGAGTCGCAGGTAAGATTCGCCATGAGTAGCTTATCATTATCGAGTCAGCACACGAGTCGCAGGTAAGATTCACGATCGTGGGTAGCTTATCATTATCGAGTCAGCACACGAGTCATAGGTAAGATTCGCAATCATGGAGAGCTTATCATTTTCAAATTAGCACACGAGTCGCAGGTATGATTCGCGATCGTGGGTAGCTTATGACCTCAGTCCTTATGACAACCCTTATGACTTCGGCTGGTTGTCCTTTTCGTGTCTGTATATGCTCCTTGGGTTCTGGTTCACTTATAATTTGATAGTCAGGCATTGGTTAGGAGAAAATTATACTACATTGAGGTTCATTTTCAGTTATTACCTGATTTTCCTTATTTGATATGCACTTGTTGTTTACTGTTCTACCTGCCTACTGCTTTTGCCATATCCTGTCATATATTATTTTATTGGACCTTAGTGAGTGTCTAGTCGACCTGTCGTCACTACTTCTTCGAATTTAGACAGGATACTCTCTGGGTACATATATGTTTATGTACTCATGCTACACTTTCTGTGCATTTTGTTGCACATGTATCTTCATAGTTCATCGATTGATTTGGAGACTTACTCGGGCTGCATTCATCCGGAGGCGTTCCGCAGTTAACAGAGTCTCCTTCTTTCTATATCTTTGCATTGTATCTCTATTGCCTTTGTCCCATTTATTTCTCGGACAAGAGTTGTATAATTGTATAAATTCTTAGAAACTGCTCATGTACTTGTGTCATGGGGTTCAGGGGATGTGTTGAGTCTTGTTTTATATAATTAAATGGATTTCCTGTCATGTTTAATTTACAAAAATTTATTTACTTGATTATGAAATGCAATAAAGGCAACGATTTCGAAATTGTTAAACAGGAAGGTATTTCAATTGATTAAGGGGTTGCCTTGCCTGACAGAGGTATCCGGCGCCATCACAACCCATAGGTTTTGGGTCGTGACAACGTGGTATCAGAGATCTAGGTTACCGTAGGTTTCATGAGTCATGAGCAAGTCTAGTAGAGTCTTGCGGATCGGTACGAAGACGTTTGTACTTATCTTCGAGAGGCTACAGGGCTGTTAGGAGTACTTCCCTTCTTGATTCCTCATCGTGCGATTTGATTCCACTAAGGCTTATGCCTATGTTTCTTCCTACTCAATCTTATACGTCGCGAAGCTCTTTCTATGATTCGAGGAGTTGATGAATTGAAATGGTGCTACGGATATGGTGCGAGATGTTTTCCATGTGCAGTTGGTTGGGGCTATTGTTGTTGCCCTGCACAAGAATAATATGTTGTTTCAGCTCAGTAATTGTGTTTCTGAAGACTTTGAAGCCATGATCAGGTTGTTATGATGCTTACGATTGGTTATGGCGCGATGTTGATATGAGGATAGAACGTTTGCCCATGCGTTGGGGTGATGAACGGTTTGAATGGAGGTCTTCTCAAAGTGTGATTTCGAGATTTCAGTATTTTGTTCCGGCGGAGGAAAAGCGTTTGGATTATAAATGATCAGGTTTTGGGCTGATAAAATAGTAAGGATTGGTGTTTTCAGGTGAGGTGGAGTACTCACCTGTAATAAGCTATCGTTGCCTTTGATCAAATGGAATGTGTTAAGTTCGCCGACTTTATAGCTATTCGATTGCGTTCGGTTAGAGTGTTGTGAATTAGTGTTGAAGAAGCGGTCGTCGGAGGTCGTGGGGTGATGTGGTTCCGTATTGAATAAGAACTTTTAATGAAGGCGGCTCGAGGAAGATGATCTTCGTAAAGATTTAAAGTTATGGGGATCTATCAGTTTAAGAGCTACGGAGAATGGTATAGAATTGAGGAAGCAAGTGGGCACCATTCGACGGAGGAAAATATGTGAGAAGTGGTGGGCGGTGGTGCCAATTCTAAAAGATCAGGTGTAAGGAGAGGAAGTCAGGTAACGCTTGAGGGAATAAGTTGGACCAAGTGGGAGAGCGGCACCATAGTGGTGAATCAGAAGATGTAGTAGTGCAGTTAGTAGATGTCCAGGAGGAGCAGGCGGATTTGTAAGGTTGGTAAATGGGTACATGCTCAGGATGGGGGTCTTGTTATTATAGAAAGAGCGAAGCATAGCGTAATGGTAGGTGTCAGTTGGCTAGTTTCTTCGGGTGGGTTGTCTTCTATGAGTAGGTTAGCGCTTGTAGGGTTGGTAAGTTCTGTCCGGAGTCCTAGTGGCTAGTCGGTAGGAGGTAGAATGTGTGAATGGTGTTAGAAAATTCAAATATTTAAGGGGGGCTAACAGGATAATTCAGAAGAATTGGATGGATTGGTGGAACAAGGTCATGTCAACAAAGGAGAAAGGGTCTCAGCAGGGTCTAGAGCGGTGTAAGAAGTAGCTTCGGGCTAAGTGGAGGAGTCCCACCACCTGCAGTTTGGTCGTAGGATTGTGCTCTCATGGGATTGCGAATTTGTCGGCGTATCGCCATGTTACAACTAAGAGAAAGGAGTAAGGCGGTAATTGAGCATGGCATGTGATAAAAATGTGCGAAGTTGGTCCTATTGGACCAGGGCTAGGCTTTGGAAAATTTAGAATTTGTGCTTAAGGCATAGGCAAGTTGTGAGGGAAGTGACTCAGTCACGTGCTTCATTGTGAGCATATTCATTTGCTAGAAGAGCCTTGGGGTTGATTGTATTCGGGGCCAGTTAGAGTGGGTGACTCTCAGTAGTGGTCCTAATGAATTCGAAAGTTAGAGAATGCGGTGTTTAAGGGTTTCATGCAACAATATAATTAAGAATCGAGCTTCTGCAGTATAGTCTCTAAGAGGAAGGAAGATGGTTGGAGTGTTCTATGTTATTTCAGCACGCTGGATAGTATCAGAGGAGTGAGAGAATTAGACTCCAGGTTGTAGAAGGATTATCAGGAGGTTGTGAGATGGGTTGCGGGATTTGGGCAGCATGGTTTCATGAATCAAGGTCACTCGGGGTGAGTGAGGGTTGAGCTGCTATGAGTTGATGGAATTTACTATTACCTTCGAGGCAATTAAAGATGATTAAAAGAAGAAAGATTGGTTAGCCATGGGTGAAATGGCACAAGTACGGCAGTGATCAGTTCCTTCGGCATGTTTGAGTATGTGTATGGTCTGTGCAGGTATGTGTGGGGCCCGTCGGCCGTCGTAATAGATTTCAGTTGGAAGCATTCAAGTGCTTTGGACTGTCAGGTGTAGGCGGGTCCCGGAAGGGTTATGGTGGTTCAGACCACTATTTAAGGAATTGCATATATTATGATTGTGAGAGCTCACTTCTGTGCTGTTATGGTTCTCATGAATTGAAGCAAGTAAAAGGTTTCTATATGTGATGAAGTGTTCACCCTGTTAGCGGTTCAGGAGTTATAATGGAACTTCCTATGCTATTCCATATTGGCATGTTATGTGCAATAAGCAGTATGTAACTGGAAGTAAGAATCGAGATTGTGGTTCGGTGTTAACAAGGATGTCATGATCTCAGGGGAGCAAGAACAAGGGATTTGAATGTCTAGAATAAGTTGATGTTGTCTTCAGTGTCACCTGAGATCGGTGTTTTGTGAAAGAGACTTGGTATCCTGATTACGGGTCCTTGAATTGTTTTACAGCCTTAGGATGGTGGGTGGTATGGATGTGCATACTTGTTGCCTTGTGTGGAAAGTCGTGGGAGTGTGACCACGGGAAGATTGTGTAAGTGTGACTTGTAGTCACCTGATTGATTGCAGATTTAGACTAAGTATAAGGAAGTATAATATTACTTATTTGAGAATATATGCCTTAAAGGAGTTCGATCCAGTTAGTTGCGGATTTTTGGGTGTTTATCCCGGATATGATGGTTGTTCTTGTGTGTTATGAGAAAAGAAGTGGGTTGTTATGGACCTAGGTAAGTCTACCAGCCTAGTTCCATGCGAACACAATCGGCTTGAAATGAATGAGTGGATTTAAACAAGATTATGGGCTTCAGGCGAGTCAGATTGTTCATTTCGGGGTGGCGCTCCTCAAGAATGGGGTATTAGAATATCAGGTGTTGTTCTGCCTTAGTCAAATCCATGTGATATTGTAATTGTGCCGTGAGAGTTGTAAGACGACTTGATAATTTCTTATGTGTTGAGATTCCGCGTAATGATGAGGTTACGCGAGCAGGATGGCTCTTGAGATTCATAATATATATGGTACCCCAGTTAATCTTGAGTTTGTAGCCTATGACCCTATCAGTATCCCCAAAATGGTGTTATGCACTTAGCGTGCTGGTGACCGATATTAAGTATCTTGTAAATTGTGAGCAATTTGGCTCTGTATATATTTCCTTATGTAAATCTTATAATGGGATCGGGTGGCACGCCACCACGGGTATGTTATTTGGATCGGGTTGCGCGCCATAACAGTATGATGTGGAGCAAGACTCCTATAATTATTTTTTTTGTGTTACTTGATATTTCTGAGAAAAATTCATATTTATAGCGTGATTCGAGTAGTCCCTTCTTGATGTTATTGTCCTTATGTGTCGCGTTCGAATTATGGCCTATTGGCGCGTGGCGACATCATGAGTGAAGCTTCTGGCCGTGTTTTGGGTGATCGGTTATCTGAGCGGTTCATACTGGGTGAGACGAGACTATTGGATCAGGGATCAGTGCGATAAGATTTGGGGAAGTATATTAAAGAACAAATACCAATATTTGGTTAGTAATGAGATGATGATCTAAGTCAAGAGAAAAGATTTCAACGTGTGGTTAACTCTGCAGATGGTTATGAATTTTCTACACATCTCCTCCGTGGTAGTGGTATCGTCAGCATTACAGCGTGATGTTTGTATATACCTTATAAAGTGCATTAAGAGCAACAAATTCGTAGAATCTTGGCTATCAAGGTTCACTGAGCGTCATTTGGGTCAGAAGATGGACTATGCAGTGTATGGTGTCAATTCAGCCAAGGTACGCAATTATTTCCTTGTACCTTGTGTGGTAGTTAATGCGATGTTCGTATATTAGGAACAGGACCGACAGAGAATTCTCAGTGTTAAAATTGAGTTCAGGATTTGCGGTATGAATAAAAGAGGTTATCCTCAGATTTTTATCAAGCTCATATGGTCAACCGGGTTGTGGCAACACGGGCAGGTGCACGAGGTGTTGGGCAGTAATTTCAGGTGTCTCAAGAGAAGTTCTTGGCACGTTCGAGGACGAACGTCTGTTTAAGTGGGGGAGAATGTAACGACCCGACCGGTCGTTATGAGCTCTAGCACATCGTTCAACAGTTAGAAGTCATGAACAAATTCATTTTAGGTATATTTACTTGTGCGTATGGTCGGAATTGAAATTCAGGAAGATCAGAGTTGAATTTAAAGGAAAATATTCATTTCAGAAGCCTTAAGTTGAAGAAATTGAGTAAGACTGGAATTTTGAGTAAGCGACCTCGAAATCAGGATCTGAAGGTTCCAGCAGGTTCGTATGATGATTTCGTACTTGGGCATATGTCCAGATCGGGTTTTGGATGATCCGGGAGTGTTTCGGCGTATATTATGGAAGACAACATCTTGGAAGGATTTCATAAATTTGGGTTGTAAGGTATCTGAGTGTTATAGATGTCCGTTCGGGATTCTGAGTCTGGGAACAACTTCGTATGGTGATTCTCGAGTTGGGAGCGCGATCGAAAGTGAATTCCGATGTCCGTAGATTATTTTGAAGCTATTTGGCTAAAGTTAGAAATTTGAAGGTTTTTGAGAAATTCGACCGGAAGAGGAAATTTTGATACCAGGGTCGGAATGCGATTCCGGAAGTTGTAGCAGGTCCGTAATGTCGAATATGACTTGTGTGCAAAATTTGAGGTCAATCAGACGTGATTTGATAGGTTTCGGTATCGGATGTGAAAGTTGGAATTTTAAAAGTTCATAAAGTTGAATTTTAGTGCGATTCGTGATTTTGGCTTTGTTTGATGTGATTTGAAGCTTCAAAAAAATTCGTGGGATGTAGTGGGACTGAGTCGTGTGATTGGACGGGGTCCCAGGGGGCCTCAAGTGTGTTTCGAGGTGGTTTTGGGCCATTTTTCTCTACTTTGTTGATGCTGTCATCTGATGTTTCTGGTGTGCTGTGCGATCGCATCTCTTGTAGTGCGATCGCGGAGGAGAAAATGGGAGGGGTGATTTTTGGTCTGTGCGATCGCGGCCTCAGTGGTGCGATCGCGGAGAGGATTTGGAGGGAGCTGGAAAAAGGCCTGTGCGATCGCAGGCATGCTTGTGCGATCGCGTAGAAGAAATATTCTGTTGCACTGACTCAACTTTGGAGGCTCATATCTCCCAATCTTTAACGAATTTTGAGATGGTATAAAATTGAAAGTTTTAGCCCTGTTTGGCTTGTTTCTAGAAAAGTAAACTATTCGTAATTTGGATTTGTGTACAAAGAGATATGGCTGTTACACTACAGGGTGTCCGGGAAGATGAAGAAGAAAGTTGTGTTGCACATATGCTGACTTTGCCAGGTTATATATAGATATATATAAGGAATTGGGAGATGACCGACACATGAAAGTAACAGATCTTGAAGTATAGTTTTCAGAACCTTTAACCATTTGTCATTTGGAGTTGTGTGCAAAATGTTATGACTATTCTACTGGAGGTTGTCCGGGCAGGCTGGGCAATTGTTCTCCGCGATCGCGAAGAGCAAATTTTGGGCTGGAAAATTGTACTCCGCGATCGCGAAGCATTTTTCACGATTGCACTGAGTAAATATCTAGGCAGAATGTTTAAAAAACGGGATTTTGGCCATTTCATCAATTCCTTCACTTGGTTGGGGCGATTTTGGAGGATTTCAAAGGGTGAATTTCATCAAGCATCAAGAGGTAAGTAGTTCCTTCTCATTTCCAAGTTAATTCAAGGTTTATACATGAGATTAAACATGAAATATTGTGGAAAAATTGGGATTTTGGAAGAAACCTAGAATTTGGGTAAATGTAATTATTTACCACGAATTGAGCATAAATTTTGGAGTAAATTGTGTAATTGAATTAGTAAAGCTTCGGGTAGAGATTTTCATCAAGAAATTTCGAAGTCCGGGCACGTGGGCCCGAGGGCATTTTGGTCATTTCATTGAGCCGGGCTGAGGAACTCTGTAATTTGAATTTGTTATGATCAATTGAGTATACTTCCATTGAATTATCGTTATTTGGATAGTTTGGGGGCGTTGCGCATCTGTTGGGGTTGTTGTAGGGGCTTGGAAGCCGGTGATGAATCTTCGGAGAAAGGTGAGTCTCCTTTTCAACCTCGTAAGGGGGAAATGTCCCCATAGGTTCCTTATTTGTTATGTATACATGTTGTGGGGGGCGCGTACGTACCAAGTGACGAGAGTCCATACGTGGCGACTATATTGCTATGCCGGGTAGCTTTAGGACTCACGAGCATGCCTCTATGTGCCTTATTTGTACCTTGTATGTATTGTAAGTTGTGATTGTTGTTGAGATGACATAGAAAGGTGAAAAATTATGATTTCAATCCCAGTTGGCTACAGTGGTATTGGCACGGTCCTGTCGGGTTCACTGTTGAGTCGGTACACATATAAACATATATATATATATATTAATATGCATTTATCATTATTGAGTCAGCACACGAGTCGCAGGTAAGATTCGTGATCGTGGGTAGCTTATCATTATCGAGTCAGCACACGAGTCGCAGGTAAGATTCGCGATCGTGGCGAGCTTATTATTATCGAGTCAGCACACGAGTCACAGGTAAGATTCGCGATCGTGGGTAGCTTATCATTATCGAGTCAGCACACGAGTCGCAGGTAAGATTCACGATCCTAGGTAGCTTATCATTATGGAGTCAGCACACGAGTCGTAAGTAAGATTCGCGATCGTGGGGAGCTTATCATTTTCGAATCAGCACACGAGTCGCAGGTATGATTCGCGATCGTGGGTAGCTTATGACCTCAGTCCTTATGACCACCCTTATGACTCCGGCCGGTTGTCTTGTCCGTGTCTGTATATGCTCCTTGGGTTCTGGTTCACTTATAATTTGATAGTTAGGCATTGGTTAAGAGAAAGTTATAGTACATTTAGGTTCATTTTCAGTTATTACCTGATTTTCCTTATTTGATATGCACTTGTTGTTTATTGTCCTACCTGCCTACTGCTTTCGCCATATCCTTTCATATATTATATTGTTGGACCTTAGTGAGTGTCTAGTCGACCTCTCTTCACTACTTCTTCGAGTTTAGATGGGATACTCACTGGGTACATATATGTTTATGCACTCATGCTACACTTTCTGTGCATTTTGTTGCACATGTATCTTCATAGTTCAGTGTTTGATTTGGAGACTTACTCGGGCTGAATTCATCCGGAGGCGTTCCGCAGTTGACAGAGTCTACTTCTTTCTATATCTTTACATTGTATCTCTATTGCCTTTGTCCCATTTATTTCTCGGACAAGAGTTGTATAATTGTATAAATTCTTAGAAACTGCTGATGTACTTGTGTCATCGGGTTCTGGGGATGTGTTGCGTCTTGTTTTATTGAATTAAACAGATTTCCTGTCGTGTTTAATTTACAAAACTTTATTTACTTGATTATGAAATGCAATAAAGGCAACGATTTCGAAATTGTTTAATGAAGGTATTTCAACTGATTAAGGGGTTGGCTTGCCTGACAGAGGTGTTCGGCGCCATCACAACCCATAGGTTTTGGGTCGTGACATTTGCGGAAAAGTAATTGCAAAAATTAAAGAACACATCAATTTTACGTGGAAAACACCTAGCTCAAAAGGTGAAAAATCCATGACCTACTTCCCAGTAGGACTTTTCCAAACTCTTCACTGCAACTCTGAGCCAAATAGAATTTTCAAAATAAACTCTTTTGTAAACCTAAGATTAACTCTAACCCTTTGTGGCAAACTAGCCTCTAGCTAATTGCGACAAACTTCAAGTTAACTCTTACTTGAACATTGTTTACCTATTACAATTGCTTCTAGATAAAGCTGAAAGTTACAATACGAAATGACATACTACAACCAACTAGACTCAAAAAGACAAAAAATGGAAATGGATCTTCTAGCTGGTTCAAGTAGCTTTTGTGTCGCACAAGGATTCTACTTGCAAAATTGCTTTGGTAATTTTGCTTTCAGTTCTTGTTTCACTTCTGTCTTTGTGCGATGATTCTTCAGCAGGGATGCTTCAACATTTTATAGCGCCAGTAGTTGAGATGTTGTTGTTTAGTTCTAGTGCAACTCTTCCTTGGTGGAAGAGTTTGTGTTTATCTCAACTTCCTTGATTGTTTTTGTCCTTGCTGAATTCGAACTCTATCTTCTTATCACTTTGCAACTTTTTTGCTTTAGGAGACAACCTCTTAGTTAAAAGATAATTCACAGATCATGTTTATCTCCTGTGCATGAATGCTTCTTGTGCCAATGGGTCAATTTGCCGTGATGGACCTGGTTCAACTAGGTAGGCATTTGTCAATCTTCAAAACCATGAGTGACTTGGTTCAACAAATTCCCCCTTTTTGATGATGACAATCTATGTGCTTAACCCTGTACATACTTCAATCCAACATAGACACTTTGTAAAGTTTTTTAAGCATTTATCATAGAGAGGCCAGGTTCATTAGGTTATTAAATATCACAAAAATATTTTGAAGCACACATCTTCCCCCTTTTGGCATCATCGAAAAGTTGCAAAATGATAAACTTACCAGAGTTATTAATAATTACTCATGGCCATTGAGGCAACTGCAGGTGCAAAGCATGATTAATCATCAAAAGAATCCAATCGAATGTAAGCTATTTAAAAAACTGAGACAGAATCAATAACCAAAAAGCAAATTCATTGATTAGATCATAGATCAAGCACCATACACAAAAGGAATTAAAAAAGTGGCAACCATGAGCAGAACAACAAAAAACATAACAAGATAAAATCCCAAACTAGGCATTGAAGGGGTTTTGGTGGCACTGGACTCCTAAGGCTGGGAAGGGGCAGAGGAGGTTGTGGTCTTGGCTTGAAGAAGGGAGAGCATTTGTTGAAGAACACCCTCATTCTTCTCCTTCTCTTTTGCTAATTCAGTTCTGAGAGCATCCCGCTCAACTTCAACCTCAATAAGGCGAGATTTCAATTGAAGGATCTCTGTATCCTTTATCTCACCTTCCTGCACAAGTGACCTGACCTTGCTTTTAACAGGTTGTTTCCTAGATGAACCAAGTTCATCCTCAGGAATATTAACAATATAATCACAGGTCAGCAGCGTATTCTGCCCAAACAAGTCCTTAGCAGTAGCCATTTCATCTTTCTTCACTGGAACCTTGAAGTGGGAAAGCACAGCAGTCAGAATAAATTCATATGGTATAGCATGTGCCTTGGCTCCATTCACAACTCTGTCCAAGAGCTGGATGATGAACGCAGGCTAATTGATCTGCTTACCCCTATACAAGCACTCCATCAGCGTGAGGTCCATGTAGCTGGCAATGTTCCTTCTCTCTTGTCTTGGCAGTAGAAACATGATCAAAAAATCAAAGAACAGTTTGTGCTGAGGTCGCATCTCGCTCTTGAATACTGCCCTGGGCTCAGGTTCTTGTTAATTCTCACAGAAATACCTGCTGATGTTGAGAGCTGAGGACAAACCATCTAGATTAGGCCATCTTTTCCTTGTATAATCATCATAACCCTCATCAAGGTTATTCAGTATCTCCTCCAACTCCTTTGCATCAAACGAGATTTCAACTCCTTGAACCCTGGTAGATACCCTGTCATCCTTGACAACTGTGTTGGCCATAAATTCAACCAACTCATTTCTAGCCAGCATGCCTTCCAAGTGAAGAACCATGTCCGTCCACCCTTGCACATCCAGGGTATCCATCAGGAAAATCATCCTTGATTCCTCAAGGTCTCTAACCAGCTTTCCTTTCAAGATAGTACGCTTGCCAAACATGGTGAGTTTGTTAATCTCTTCACCAGACTCTTGCTCTTCTCCTCCACTCCATTCCTCATCATCAGCAATCTTGACTTTCTTTGACCCAGACCTGGTCCTCTTTGCAATAGTTGAGGGTGTGGTAGACACGGATGCTGACTTCTTGGAAGAAGCCTTAGCTTTCTTGGGTTTAGGTCTCTCAACCACAACTGGAGCAGGCTGCTCCTCATGATGGACCAGGTTCATCGCATCGTCATCAATAGGAACTGTCTCAATAGGCTCTCCAGCGTTTGCCTTTCCTTTAGCAGCCTTCTTCTTTTTGCTCTCTCTCAAAGGTCTTTCCAAGTCTTCTTCTCCTTTCCTAACAGCACTTCTAGTAGCACGAATCTTTGGGGCAGGAGCATCAGCATATAATGAAGCTTCCCTCTTCTTCGGTGGAACTGGGGTATTAGCCTTCTTGCACTCTGGAGTTCTCTTCTTTTTGGGATTATAGGACTCCCCCAACTTCCTCAGCATTTCAGCCAACATCTCCTCAATAGATGAACCAGGTTCATATACTGATTGTTGTAGGCCCTCCAGTCCTACTACTGCTTCCCCAGAAATGCTTCCCCCTAAAGCTGTGACTCCTTCATCATTAATCACAGGAGCGGGGTCACAAATAGCCAGAGTGGCACCGTCCTCCCCAGATCCCCTTACTGAGCTCCCTTCTCCCTCTCTCTCAAGGTTTACATTTTTACCAAGTGTTATTCGCATATTCGGTACCTCTATATCCACAATAGACCCAACCACAACAAATATGTTTTCAGCCGTATCAGTTGCAGCCCCAACTTCAAGATTTCCCTGTTTAGTGTTAGATGAACCTGGTGCTTCATCCTCATTAGCGGATTTGAAGGATTCACTAGAGGCTGAAGTAGGGTTAGGTGTAGGTTCAGGAGTAGGTTCAAGAACTGGAGGGTTTTGGGGGGTTGAAGATCTGGCTGGAGAATGTGAATTGTATACTGATGGAGAATTAGAACTAGAATCACCGCCCCCATAATAAAAGGAGGTGGAGGGAGATGAAGCAGGGGGTAGTGAAGACATTTTTATGTAGAATTTGGAAGAGAAGAAGGTTGGTCAATTTTGGTTTGAGAGGAATGAATAACTAGGTTCGACAGTTATGCTTTTGAAGAGGGGAGGTAATGATGGCCTTTTAAAGATGTGGTCATTAATTGTACAACGGGCACATGTATTAGTCAAGTGGGAGTCTAATCGTTGTAGAAGTGTCATTGATTAGACGGTTAGGAATCCCTAAATCTAAGCTAATTAAGATACGATGGGACTTCTTGAAACTAGTTCATTTTAGGATAAGTACAGAGAATTGGAAATGAACCAAATATAGATAGAGTCCTGCTCACGTGTGACTACAATTAATTCAAGAAGTGTATGGAGATGAGCACGTACCTTGTCAGTCAGATGAACCAGCAGCGATGAACCAGGTTCATCATGTTAGCAACCAGGGAATCATATTAATACATGGCAAGAGAGTATGGCAGTAAAGTCATGATGCTGAGCAATGATTAGTCTGGTTAATTATTTATTTTAGTGTTTCTAGCCAAAAAAAAAATCATTTTTTCATTTTTTTCATTTTTTTTTAATTAGATGATCTTAATCATCCTTAATTCAAGCCGATTTCTCTCAAAATGCTCCCTACTCAGTGCTTTAGTAAAGATATCTGCAATTTGTTTGTCAGTAGCACAAAATTTGATTGATATCATTTCTTTTTCATAGTTGTCCCTTAGGAAATGGTGTCTAACATCTATATGCTTAGTTTTTTATGATGAACTGGGTTCTTTGTCATACTAATTGCACTAGTGTTGTCATAGAAAATAGGAATGCATCCAACCTCTATACCAAAGTGCATGAGTTGTTGCTTGATCCATAGCAACTAAGCACAGAATGAGGTTGCAGCCACATATTCAGCCTTAGCAGTAGACAAGGCTACTGAATTTTGTTTCTTGGTGGCCCAAGACACAAGGCAAGAACCCAAAAAGTGAGCCATGCTTGAAGTACTTTTCCTGTCAACCAGGAAACCTGCATAATCTGCATCAGCATATCCTACATGGTCGAAATTACTACCTTTAGGATACCAAAAGCATAAATCAGTAGTGCCTTTCAGATATCTCAGAATTCTCTTAACTGCAGTTAGATGGGACTCCTTTGGACTTGCCTGAAACCTAGCTTACAGTCCTACACTGAACACAATATCAGGTCTGCTGGCAGTGAGATATAATAAAGACCCAATCATCCCTCTGTATAGCTTCTGATCAACGGATGAACCAGGTTCATCCACATCTAATTTTGTAGCTGATCTTTTGAGCAATTCCTTCACATATTTTTATTGATAGATCATTGTTCCACTTGAGTTTTTCTTGATTTGCAAGCCTAAAAAGAAGTTTAGCTCACCCATCATACTCATCTCAAACTCACTCCCCATAAGTTTAGCAAATTCCTTACTCAATTTTTCAGAGTTCACCCCAAATATGATATCATCCACATATATTTGCACAACCAGGAGATCCTTACCTTTTTCCTTTAAGAACAAGGTACTGTCAATTTTATCTTGTTTGTATCCATGTTCTAACAGGAATTTTGATAGCCGCTCATACCATGCTCTTGGTGCTTGTTTGAGTTCATACAAAGCCTTGTCAAGTTTGTATACATGGTCAGGTGACTCCTTGCTTTCAAAACCTGGAGGCTGTTTTACAAATACTTCTTCCTTTAGATAGCCATTAAGGAAAGCACTCCTTACATCCATCTGATGGAGAGTGAATTTCATGTGTGCAGCAAATACTATAAGAAGTCTGATTGCCTCCAATCTAGCCACAGGAGCAAAGGTCTCATCATAGTCAATTCCCTCTTCTTGACTATATCCTTGGACAACCAGACTGGCCTTGTTTCTTGTAACAAGTTCCATCCTCATCGAGTTTGTTCCTGAAGACCCACTTTGTGATAATCACTGATCTATCTAATGGTCTGGGTACCAAGTGTAATACCTAACTTCTTTCAAATTGATTCAGCTCTTCTTGCATGGCATTTACCCAGTCAGCATCCTGTAAGGCTTCAACAATATTCTTTGGTTCGATCAAGAATAGAAAAGCATCAAACGCACATAGATTTTTCAAAGAGGATCTTGTTTTGATTCCAGATTTCAAATCTGTTATGATGTTCTCAAGAGGGTGAGAACTCTGATATCTGTGTGGTTTGAGCATTATTTGTTCACTCCTAGATGATCCCATGGTGTCTTGTTATTGTGGAACAGGATCAGGGCCAAGGTCCATAGTAATTTGCTGTTGAATTCCCCCTGTCATGTTGCTTGGGGTAGTTGGACCTGGTCCATCACCTGTTCCATCTTCCATATTTGCTTCAATTTGTTCACTGCTTCTAACCAGTCCAAGCTCCTTATATTCTGGTTCCTGTCTCTCAGAAAGAGTGTTAGTTTCATCAAAAACAACATGCACACTCTCCTCTACACACATAATTCTTTTATTATATACTTTATAAGCTTTGCTATGTGATGAATATCCCAGGAATACTCACTCATCATTTCTGGGATCAAATTTACCTAGGGAATCTTTGCCATTGTTGTGCACAAAGCACTTGCATCCGAAAGCTCTAAGGTGGGATATGTTGGAAGTAATTCATAAGGAGTTTTATCTACCAGTTTCCTGGTCATGCATCTATTTATTATGTAGCATGCATATTTTATTGCTTATGCCCAGAAACTATGGGGTAGTTTGCTAGAAAGAAGCATGGTTCTATCCATGTCTTCATGAGTTCTGTTCTTTCTTTCAACAACCCCATTTTGCTGTGGGGTTCTAGGGGCAGAAAAGTTGTGATTAATACCATGTTCATCACAAAACTCAGCAAACTTTGCATTCTCAAATTTAGTTCCATGATCAGATCTTATTGATGCTAGTTGATTTCCTAACTTTTTTTGAGTTTTTCTAACAAATGAAGTGAACATATCAAATTCTTCATCTTTAGATGTCAGAAATAAGGTCCAAGTGAACCTTGAGTAATCATCAACTAGCACCATTACATATTTCTTACCACCTCTGCTCAGAGTTCTCATAGGACCACATAAGTCCATATGAACCAGTTCCAACGTCCTGGTGGTACTGACCATTTTCTTGCTTTTGAATGAGGATCTTACCTGCTTCCCCCTTGCACATGCCTCACAAACTTTGTCTTCCTTGAACTTAATGTTAGGAAGCCCTACCACTAAGTCCTTAGAGACTAATTTGTTAAGCTAATTCAGACTCACGTGACCAAGTCTTTTGTGCCAAAGGAGGGGATCACTGTCCAACACACTTAAGCAAGTGAGTTCATTTTCAGACAGTGTGGACAAGTCTATGACATAGATGTTATTCATTCTTTTTCCCTGCAAAACAATCTTGTCAGTAAGCAGGTTAATCACAAAACATTTTGTGGAAGTGAAAGCAACCAGGTTACCTCTGTCACACAATTGTGACACACTGATCAGGCTATATTTCAAGCCATCTATCAAGTACACATGTTCAATGGAACGTGTGTCATCCTTACCTACCTTACCAACCCCTATAATTTCACCTTTCTTTCCATTTCCAAAGGAGACATTTCCTCCTTTGAGGTTTTCAAGTGAAAGGAACTGTTCCTTGTTCCCTGTCATATGTTTTGAGCAGCCACTATCCAAGTACCAAATTTGGCTGCTTCCTCTCACTTGAACCTACAAAAAGAAATCAGGGGTTAGTCTTAAGAACCCAAACTAGTTTGGGCCCTTTTCTATGAGAGAAAGTATGAATTAAGCTTTTTCTGGCCCAATATGGTAACCAGTTTTTCTTTTTAACAAAAATTTCATTGCTTCGACTGGCCTGGTCTTTTGCAGTACACTCAATTTTGCAATGACCAGTCTTACCACAATGGGTGCAAATTTTATTCTCAAGGTGAGTGAGATACTTTCTTTTGGGATCCCACTTGGGCAGTTGACTCCCAAAGCCAAGTCCTCTCTGGTTGCTACTGTGGTTTTCTTGAAGCCATGTCAGGGCATCAGAGGATTTATTTCATTTACAAGTTCGATCTAACTCATGTTTGACTTTACCAAGTTCTTATTTAAGTGTCCTTATTTGTTCATCCTTGATATACATCTTATCTTTTAGTTTTCCCATATTTTATTCTAACATGGTATGAGAATGATCAACAATCATTTTACTGGATCCTAGCTTTAACTTTAAATTTTCAGATTTAGCTCTAGAATCTCAGTTTCAAGGTGATGAACCTGGTTCATCAAGGCAGTGTTTTTCTTTTCATATTCACTTACTCTGATTTCCAGGTTCATGCATTTTGCTTTTAGCATTGCACATTCTTTAGAGAGTTGTTCTTTCTCTTTGGTTGTTTCTTCAGAATCATCCATGAAATCCAGTAGCAACTCAGAGAGTTTCTCTTTAGATAGGAACTTTATTTTGTTTTTGAGATGGGAGATACTTACCTCTGGTTCTTCATATGATTCCTCATCAGATTCTCTAATTGCCATGAGCGCTTGTTCTTCATTCTCACTATATTCTGATTCTTCATCTGAACTTTCACCCCAAGCAGCAACCATAGCTTTTGTTGTGGTTTTCTTGAGTTGGAACAGTTCCTTTTTCCTGTTCCTTCTTTCAAATCTCTCCTTTTTCCATTCCACTTCGCACTGAGGACAGTTCTTGATATGGTGGTCAGTCTTTCCAAACTTGTAGCATCCCTCGTTGGTTGGCCTTTCTGGAGTTTTTGCTTTGTTATAGTTTCCACCTCTAGAGATGCCCTTCTTTCTTATGAGAAAGTTTCTGAATTCTTTGGTAATCATGGCCATCTCATCTTCTTCCAAATCTGCTCCCTCAGTGATTCTCAGTTCTAGACTCCTTTCCTTCTTTGGAGCATCCATTTTCATTGTCTGCCTTCTGAGTTCATAGGAAGTGAGGTTTCCAATTAGCTCGTCCAATCTAAGAGTTGCCATATTTTTGGATTTTTGGATAGCAGTGATTTTACTTTCCCAGGAAATTGGTAAGACCCTTGTCAGGATTTTCTCTACCCTGTCCTCTTCAAGAATGACTCTACCAAGAGACTTAAGTTCATTTGTCAAAGTTTTGAACCGTGTGTACATCTCTGTGATTGCCTCTCCTTTTTTCATAGTGAAGTTTTCATACTGAGAGTATAGTAGATTACCTCTTGATCTTTTCACCTGAGATGTTCCTTCATGGGCTACTTGTAAGGTATCCCAGATTTCTTTGGCAATGATGCAACTTTGAATCCTACTATACTCGTCTGGACCTAGTCTACAAACTAGCCACATTTTGGCCTTAGCATTTTTCTCCCATTTCTTTAGATCCTCAGAAGTGCAGTCAGCCCTAGTTTATGGTACATCTACTCCTTTAGCAGTCTTCTTCATGGTGGCTAGAGTACTATCAGTGACTATGTCCCAAAGCTCATAGTCTTCTCCAATCAAATGGTCATTCATCCTGTTCTTCCACCAAGAGTAATATTGGCCATTAAAGAATGGTGGCCTTGCAGTTGATTGACCCTCCCAGTTTCCAAGTGGTGCATTCATTTTGATCTTTTCAAGGGTGTTAGCTTTTTCAAGGATAACCCGCTCTGATACCAATTGATGTTTTATACGTCAATACCACATAAGATGGGAGGTTGATTTGTGTGGTGTCCAATTTTCGAGTGCAGTCTCTATATAAGAACATGGTTCTTCTTGGTGTTCCAACTTCTAATGTTTGAGGAAAAGTACTTGTAGAAATTAAAGAACACATCAATTTTACGTGGAAAACACCTGGCTCAAAAGGTGAAAAATCCATGACCTACTTCCCAGTAGGATTTTTCAAAACTCTTCACAACAACTCTGAGCCAAACAGCATTTACAAAATAAACTCATTTGTAAACCTAAAGATTAACTCTAACCCTTTGTGGCAAACTAGCCTCTAGCAAATTGCGACAAACTTCAAGTTAACTCTAACTTGAACATTGTGTACCTATTAAAATTTCTTCTAGATAAAGCTGAAAGATACAATATGAAATCACCTACTCTAACCAACTAGACTCAAAAAGACAACAGATGGAACTGGATCTTCTAGCTGGTTCAAGTAGCTTTTGTGTCGCACAAGGATTCTGGTTGCAAAATTGCTTTGGTAACCTTGCTTTCAGTTCTTGTTTCACTTCTGTCTTTGTGCGATGATTCTACAGCAAGAATGCTTCAACATTTTATAGCGCCAGTAGTTGAGATGTTGTTGTTTAGTTCATGTGCAACTCTTCCTTGGTGGAAGAGTTTGTGTTCATCTCAACTTCCTTGATTGTTTCTGTCCTTGCTGAATTCGAACTATATCTTCTTATCCCTTTGCAACCTTTTCGCTTTAGGAGACAACCTCTTAGTTCACAGATAATTCACAGATCATGTTTATCTCTTGTGCATGAACGCTTCTTGTGCCAATGGGTCTGTTTACCCTGATGGACCTGGTTCAACTGGGTAGGCATTTGTCAATCTTCAAAACAATGTAGTGACTTGGTTCCATAATGCCAAAAATGATTCCTATAAATACTTCCATCTTCTATCTTTCGAATTTTTAAAATATTGCCAACCTTCAAAGTCTATTGCTTACAGCTTTGCACACACCTTCTTTCTGCACTTATTTTTTCATCTTCTTTCTTTGAAACCCAGTTGTAAGTATGGCCAAAACCTCCAAAACGGTACCCCAAAAAGAGGGAGCCACTTCTTCATCGCGCCCGTCTAAGGGAAAATCAAAAACTCCTCCTAGTATCGAGCAATGCATTCCCGGTCCCTTTGACACTATCTCCGATTTTACCATCGAGAAACCTCCTTCTACCAGGGCCGATGCGAGCCTATGTTTCCGTACATCAGTGTAGTGAACGAGGTGAAGAGGGTAAATATAGACTGTCGTTGGGGGGAGGCGGTACAAGTAGAAATCCCCAAAGCTGAGGAAAGAATAGTAACACACAAAGTTGGCTTCATCAGTGTATATACATACCATTTCACTCTAGGCCCGTAGATTATTCTTCTCCACCGATAGATCCGGTGATTCTCGACATCTGTCGTCAATACCAAGTGACACTCGGTCAAATTTACCCTTTTTTCTGGAGGATTGTATATATGATTCGATATTTTTCCAACATGGTCCAGGGGGTTTAATCAAGCTACATTGTCGATCTGCCAAGGTATTCTTTGTCTGCATCGACGAAGCCAAATACCGGGGATAGATGAGCCAGTCTGTCAGAGTCAGAACCTTAGACATCATGCCCGTCTATAGGATTCCATCCTCGGAGGAATGGAACATGAAGCGTAAGTAACCTCACCTCGGACATGTTTATCATCTTTTTCTTCTTCCGATCTGACCTCCTTCTTTATTGATTGATTTTTCTTTGATTGTGTACCCACTGTTTGGTTCCTCGTCGCGGTCCAGGACCTTCCAGTATGGATCAAACTTTTAGAATTTTCTTTTCCGTATGGCAAGCACATTTGGCGCGATTTGGCCAAGATGCGGTGGCAGGCTAAGAACCACAGTAAGCCCTTATTGTTGTTATTCTCAAAACATTCTTTAGGAATAACTTCCATCGCGGAGTTTTTAATGCTTCGTGCTTGTGCAGGCCTCGAGGAGGCCGTTTCAATGAGATCATCTCCTCCTAGTTAATAAGAGGCCTCGAAGACCGACAAGGGTAAAAAGAGGAAGCCCGATGTTCGCAAGCCTAAGACCGATGCCACGGTCTTAACTTCAACTGATGCAGCAGGTCCTCGTATCAAAGACGAAGATGATGATGATTATCTCCCTTTGGTACAAAGGGAAAGACGGAGAGTTGATGCACCAAAGGTTGGTGGTCAGAAGGCCGCGGAGTCGGAGGTGGCAGCTGTGGACCAACCTCGTGATAAGGAGACCCTCGAGGAGGGATTGGGTGTTGTCCCCGAGCCTTTCATTGGACATGGTACAGTCCGTGCCAGTGAATCCTCGGCTAGCGAGTTCGGCGGGCCTGAATCTAAAAATTTTTGGGGTCGAGGAGAAGCCCTGATGGAGTTTGATGCCGTAGGCGGCTTTCAATCGGGCCCATCATTCTCTCTGGGAGAGATAAGGGATGCCCAGAACAAGGGTGATGCGGATGTAGGGACCTCTCTAAGAGAGGATGATACGTTCAGGGACTACTTCATCGGTGTCGAGGAGGACACAGATCTCGATGCCCCCGTCGCTTTCAAGGAGGCTGAGAGGCTTTAAAAGCAGGTGATATTCTTGACATATCATTTGTGTTTAAAAGTTTTACCCTTGCTTTTGTAACTTCTCTGCTTTGTTGCAGGTCAAGAGGCTGTATGACCAACCTTTTTCTAAGTTGCAAGACGAGCTGACTTGCCATTAGGAGGAGCTCGAGAAGCTCACCTCGAAGTTGAATGAGTCGAAGACTTCCTCTACGCGAAAGGAAGAGGAGTTGAATGAGCTCCGGGAAAGTTTGGAGGGAGTGCACCAGGAAAGGACCAATTTTGTCGAGCAGGTAACATGACACTCATGAGTTCATCTTTTTATTCTCATAACTTTGTGCTTACTCTCTAAATTTGTCTTTGCAGATTGAGCAAACAATGCCCTGGTGAGGCAAATTCAGGAGGATGTCGCAGCCAAGGAAGTTGAGATCCTCGAGCTGAAGAGGCAGAATGGTGTTGCGGCCTCAGAGAGAGACATTCTTCGGGGAGAATTGGCCTCGACCCAGGGTCTTCTACGAAGGGCTCAGGTGGAGGCTACTGCATTCTGTACGGCCAAATCTGAGGCCGATGAATATGTATCTTCGTATAGGATGGATTCCACTGCCGCTAATGATCGGGCTAGGGAGATATCCAAAAAGGCCGAACTAAAACTGGCTCGAGCCGTTGCCCATGCTCGCTTGCAAGCTAGGAGGCAAGCCTTCGAGGAAGCGGGTTTAGAATGTGTTGATCTCTCCGATGAGATTGAAAAAGCCAGAGCTTTGGAGGAAGAATCAACACTTTAAACTACTTCGGATGAGGGCTCTGTAAGCGATTCTGACAGTAGTGAGGGTGGAGAGTAGACTAGCTATTTGTTCCCCTTTCTTTTCTGTATATGGGCCGCTCGGGGGAGCTTTGTAAAATATCCTTGTAAACATATTTTTGGGAATGAAAAGATTTCTTTGTTTTATATCTTCAAACTCTTCTCTTAGTGTTTATGCAAAGTTAATATTCAAATTTTGATTTCAGCTCTTTAGAGCCCGTGCTTGCGGTAATAGAGATCCTCGAGATCGGGCACAATCTCGATCCTAGGTTGATATGGGGATCTTGATCCCTTTAACGCTATATCACAGCGTCATTCATATGACATGACCGTGAAGTGACCGAGGTGGTCCCCCCAGTACACTTCTCTAAAGGTTATCATGACTTGGTAAGAATTAATTGGCCTTCAAAGTAAATGAACAGCTGCTTCTTGTTCTATATATGTGCTCGCTTATTCTTTATCGGATTTTCTGTTTGCAAAGATTAGTTTTCTCTTTAGAGTTTCTTCTCTCATCTCCTCTGTCATTTTAGTTAAAAAGCCCTTGCCCGAGCTTTCATCCTCTTTTTCTTGTTGCAAATAGTTATGGCTCATGTGCCTAAATCTGTTCACCAAGAAGAGGAGAGTTCTGCCTCTGCTTCCCGCCCGGCTGGTGGTACACTGCCGGCGTTCGGCGATTTAACCTCGAGTTGCTTCGTCTCGAGGAGAGACTTTACGTTAGAGAGACCTCTTGATGTTTCTGGCCATCGGGAACATGCATCGAGGTTCATCCCATCGATAGGAGAAAAACACCTCGAGGCAGTGAGGAAATACTATAGATAGGGAGAAGAGGTGGTACTGCAGGTACCTTCTCTGGAAGAGGATATCATGGCCCATATAGAGGGGTTTTTGAATGTATATACGTACTCTTTTATGTTGGTCCCTCCTGACAGAGTCGTGCTCGAGTTCTGTCGAAGATATCGGGTCACCCTGGCTCAGGTTCACCCGTCGTTCTGGCGGATTGTGCTTATGATAAGGTATTTTGCTGAGAAGGCTGAGCTCGAGTTCACCCTTAGTCACCTTATTAGGTTATATCGGCCTTTACATTACCGATGTTTGATCACACTGCGATGCCGATCTCCAAGCCCTTTATTGCTAGTGATGATGAAGATGGGGACCAAGGGAGGATGAGTCGATATGTCCGAGTGAGGACTGATGATATTATTACTGCAGAGTTCCTGGCATTTCATGAGAAATGGAATTTCACACGTAAGAGATATACTGTGCTTAATCATTTTTTTCTTTTAGTTGAGCCAGACTCCAAAAATGCTCTCTTTCTCTTTCCACAACAAAATCGTGGTTGCCATGTGAGGTCCCCGATCTGGCGGAGTGGAATCGCAAACTAGCAGTTTGCTCTACTTATGATGAACGTAAGGGGCGAGACCTGTCAAAGGGAAGCTGGAGGCAAAGCATCACGGTAAGAGTCGTATGATTCCTTTCTTAAGGAACATTCCCCTTTTTTTTTACTAACTTGTTGCTCCAAGTATTTGAGGATTTTCTGAGATGAGATCGTGCCTTCTTGAAGAAGAGGAAGGGTCATCGTCTTCGGGGCTAAGGAGTGATAATAAACGCAAGGGATCCTTGAGGGGCTAGGATAATCATAGAGAGGCAAGGCCCGCCCAGAGGTTCAAAGAAGATGTTGTCACTAGGGAAGACCTCGTATTCACCGGCCGATGCTCGGGCAGTAATGTCGTTGAAGGAGATAGATAGCTCGAGCTGATAAGTCTCCCAAGACTGTTAAGCTGGTTAACCTCGAGGGAGAGGCTCCGCAGGAGGGGAAGAGCAAAGATTTTTTGTCGCCGTCTTCTTCTCCCTCTGAAGGTACTTTGAGGGAGTTTTGAGGCCAGGTGTCGTCTGGGTCGAATTGAGTTTTGAGCGCTCGTGTACCCATTCAGAGTGGTTCAACTAGGGCCGATGGGACTAGACCAGCGGACGCACGCTCGACCCTCGAGGAGGCGCAGCGGATGTGTTCTGAGGTAAATTTCGATGAGCTTTGTGACTTTCTCATCTTCTTATTTTTTCCTTTAATACTAGAGTTTGTTTTTCATAGGCCTTCGACAAGCTTAAGTCCGAGTTGCTTCGTTGTGAGACTAGATTGCGAAAAGCCTTGGACGGGGAGAAATCCCTCAGGCATTTTTGCGATAAAAGAGCAAAAGAGTTGGTACATCTTCGCTATGAGATGACTCAAAGCCAGAATTACGAAGGCCACCTCGAGAGATAGGTAACCTTTGTTTTGAAGGAATTCATGTTTCTTCTCCTATCTTCGGAGATTAATATTTTGATATTTCATTTGCAGAGAAATATGGAGGACTTGGACTGCGTTTGGGGCAAAGTTGTTCAGGCCAATTATGAGTGCAATGAGCTAAGGGCTCAGATAGATGCCCATGTTGCGGCCAACAAGAATGCTTTGGCCAAGGCTTCTGCCCTCGAGGTGAAACTCGGAATGCTCATGAAAATAGCTCTGTCCAGACGAGTAGGATTGCAAGTCTCGAGTCTGATCTTTTGAAGATAAAGGCCGAGGTCATGGACGCTTGGGCTGAAGCTGAAGAGGTTCGAGCTAAGGCTGATAAAAAAGTGGACGTCTATTTAAATGACATCGCCGATGCTCGGCTGAGTTGAGGGGGGGCTTCCGATCGGGAGAGCAGAAGCAATGAGTATGCTCGATGCATATCCCGAAGGGAAACCCTCGAGGAGATCCACGCTACAGGCTTCGATCTCTCGGAAGAGATAGAGTAGGCCAAGGCAGATGAATATGATGCCAAGTTCCTTGTATCTGATTCCGAAGACAATGAGGAAGAGGACGATGAGGGAGCTGGTCCCAAGGAGGCCGACGGAGCCGTAGTCCCCGAAGGGAAATAAACTGGGGTTTTCCTTTCTGTTCCTGTGTATAGGGCTCTTAGAGAGCATTTTTAAATGAAGCCTTGTGTTATTTATCATGTATAAAAATAAACCTTTCGGTTTTCCCTTTATATAAGTTTTACTTTCTTGCGCCTTTTGTTACTGCTTTATATCTTGATGTTTGTCAATAATTGGTCTGATGAGTAGGACTTCGAGAATGGAACCCTTGGGGTTCAATGCTCAATGAGCAATAGTTGATAGTTAACCGTTTAGGGTTCAGCCCTTGAGTCAAATTTTGACTCAGGCTCGTCGACCCTTAAGCTATTAAATTGGCCCTGAGGCTGCTTAAGTTGGCCCTTAGGCTCTTTTTTTTTTTTAAGCAAATTATACTACTAGGCTATCGCCTCGTAGTTGTTTTATTTATAATAAAAGCGAATAACAAAATCCGGAGTTATCTCACTAAACGTGAGATGATAAACTATGTCTACTCGTACATATGTCCTATTTCCAAAATCGGACCATGTAGGCCCATGTTTTNTCCTCGTCGCAACTGAGAATTCATTCCTGCTCGTGCATAATCTTCCTGATGTCAGTGATGATTTGAGTTCATGTTACTCCTCTGTTGTTCATGATCTTGCTGTGGAAATTGTCATCAAGTGTTTACTTCTCAAATGATCTATTTCCAGTAGCCTCTTATCGTGCATTCACTCTTTTCCTCTGTATATTTTCTCTTGCAATCCTGTAAGTTGTAACTAGTCACAATCCAGTCCGTTAATGTCTGTGTCTTGTGCATTTCCTTTTGTATTGTGTACAGGCTGTGGTTTGGTGCCTGTTGTTGTTGCTGCACATGAATGATGTCTTTGCCTCTGCCTCTATCATCTTCATC